>MU160448.1:57788-83525 GCA_015888305.1 Antheraea pernyi | reverse complement strand
GGTGACCCACCTGTCCGTTTGCCTCCTTTCATATAAAAAAATAAATATATAATGTCTTCTCCGCCGCCATTACCGATGGTGTGAGCACCAGATTTCCAACACGTAGACACACAATTCACAAATCTAATATTCCGAGCCGCCGTGTCGCTCGTATGGTGAGCGAGTCCGAGTAGATGCGGGTTTCGAGCAAGTGCCGCCGAGCAAGTGACCGATCATCACCGATTGTCCGTTGACAAACTATGTGTCAAAAATAAATTTTGGCTACCCCCAACCAACTAATGTGATTTATTCAAGTTAAACTTTCTATCTTCTATATATAGCTATATAAGAAGTAAATTTTAACACATAGAATATGAGTTATAGAGTATTAGTAACATCTATGTCTACTATACCGACGTGACTGACGGCGCAATTAGTAGTTTCATCCATCAGACCGTGGACGGTATATAATATAAAAATGGCTGTACAAGATCATAATGAAGTCGCCATAAAGGTAATTACAACGAATTTTGACATAAGTAATAAAATAAACAAAAGCAGAAAAAGGTGCGAACCAAGACTGCAGAAAGAGTATTAGTTTGTTTAATGTGCACGCACACGTGCGTGTACGTGCGTGCGTACGTGCATGCGTGCGTGCGTGCGTGTCGGTGTGGGCGGTGCGTGTATAGGCGTGCGTGCGTGCGTGCGGTGCCGCAGGGTGGTGCAGCTGGGCAAGTACTCGTGGCAGGGGGAGTGCAACTCGCGGCTGCCGGGCAGCGCCGTGTTCGTGTCGCACCAGTTCCTGCGCTGCGTGCTGCACCAGCTCGCGCCCAACAACGTCTTCCTGCAGATATTCCTGCAGCGCACTCCAGGTCACTACCACGTAACTAATCTTCTATATGTATCAGCAAGTTTGAGGGTCTGGTTCTCTAGTGAACCTACCAAACCATTAAAGCGCTCGTTAACAGATGTTCAACTAAACAATTACATATAGGCAGACAAGTGTTAAAAAACCCTCCCTATGCTATAATTTCTGAACAATCGAATAAAACAACCGATACAGAGATGCAACACTGAATATACTTACCAAGAATGTGTACCACGTACCGTAGATGTGACTAGTCCAGGTCTCTGAGCGAGAATGCCCCATATCTAATCGTCGGTCGCGTTTTAAGGCACCCAGCCAAAGCTGACAGCCGATAACAATTAAGATGCACGAACAGCCGACAACTACAACTAATAGTGTTTCAGGTCATTAGTAATACTCCTCGCCCCCGATATAGTCAATAGCACGGACGAGGGTCAATAGTAACTCCCCCTACAGGGTTGCTGAGTAGGTACATTATTTAAAAA
The DNA here is from genome assembly GCA_015888305.1 of Antheraea pernyi. Taxonomy (NCBI): domain Eukaryota; kingdom Metazoa; phylum Arthropoda; class Insecta; order Lepidoptera; family Saturniidae; genus Antheraea; species Antheraea pernyi. Next base: position 82,193 of record MU160448.1, on the reverse strand, counting down.
TAGAATATATATATATAGGTATTGTATTAGAGTATGTTTAGGAAAATCTTGAAATAATACGGTGTGTCGGTGTGTGTGTGGGGTGGGCAGAGAAGCAGCGCGTGATGTTCTTCAAGAGCATAACGCAGGCGTTCGTGGACTTCAACGAGCTGTACCCGAGCGGGCCGCTGCAGCTGCTCCTCGAGCACCTCAACTCCACCAAGACCTTGCCCATCGACGTGAGTGCTTCATACCCAACTATTGTATTTTATTTTATATATTTAACAAACCATCATAAATATTACACACAGATAAAATCACATGTAGTCAATTACAACATAAATTTACAGTGTAATAATTACTACAACAGCATGACATTAGGCGATGACAAACAAACTAATTCTAATTAGAAACTATACATACAGAATGAAAAATTAATTTGTACAAGTACTCCGTCAAAATATATTACTATTATGTCAAAGAACAGTAAACAGATAGACGGCCTATCTGATGGTAAATGGTTATGTAACACCAGTGCTGTCAGTGTTGTGTTGTGTTGTCGGTAGAAATATTATTACTTGTGATCATCTAGTCGTAGAAATTCGACCGTAATTTATTGGTTTTTAAACGTCAATTGTAAGGAAAAAAAGAAATAAGTAAAAAAAAAATTTGTTGAGGATTAGAAAAGGAAGATTTACTTAACTATTTTACTTCTTTGACATAAAGAAGATGTATATAATTATACATATAATTATATTATCACTGGCTAATCTATCTATTTATTTATTTACTAAATAAAACTGTAACAAGGACAAATCTGTACATTAAAATATTTTTTGAAAATTGTAATCGGGGTAGACTTTGTTATCGATATAGAAGCCAAAAATAATCCTTTTACAATTTTTGTCTGTCTGTCTGTCCCTGTGAACACGTATCACTTTGAAAGTACCTACTGACCCAATTTTGATGAAATTCGACACAGTGATAACTAATATTACAAGGTTACATCTAGGTTACTTTTTGTCCCATAAAACGATAGGGGTTCTTTAGGATAACGGACGAAAGACAAAAATTTGTAGTTAATGGATTTTAGTAATTTTTCTTTGTCCTATATATAGCAGACAGATTAGTTAGAAATTTAAGCTATATTTTATCTCCTTGTGCTTTTTGGAACGAAGTTCCTTATTGCGCGTTACACGCTCTGAGAGGATAAGAGCTAGACCGAAAACGTGTAAATAAACTTTTTTGTGACATCTTAGTTCAAGAGCCGGCAACGTTGGAAGAACAAGAATTTTAGAAAAGCTTGTTCTTTAATATATCTTCCTTTATGCCCTTCCAAACAGGATTCTGGATATCTGGTAGGCGGTTAACGTTGTATTTTTAATGCGCATGCGCTTTACAGGTCAAAATGGTTTGAAATTAATTATTTAAAAAAAAAACTATCATCGGCCACATTATTGTACAACAAAAAAATGTCTGGCTGTGATAGATTCATGTTTTTAATAGCGTGTCAAAGTTAGTGAAAAAAAACATCTTAAAATTATTTAAAAAATGAATACTTTTGTCTGTAAAGCTGCGATATGTACAAATAAACGCAACGTTTACCGGTAGCCAGGTAGCCCGCATGTTGTTCGGAAGAACATAAAGATATATAAAAAACTGTCTTATTAAAATTCGCTCTCGAAACCGTTGCTAGATCTTAGACGAATAGTTATAGTCAAGTGACAGTTGACGCGTCGACGCGATGCTCATATTTATTCCATATTTATTTTCTTCAATACAATGGAGTGTGAACAAGTTTTAATACAAGTTGAAGATAGTTATGATAAAGTAAGTAGTAGAGATGATCATTTAATTTAATTTTTACGTATTGCGCATCGTCAGAGTCTATGTGCAGTAGGTTTGGTGTCGCGACAGAGAAAAAGAGTGTATGTAATATATACATTCAGAAAATTTTCATTTCAATAGCAAACCAACTCAAGGATTACTTATTGATGTATTAGCATTAATTCATTCTTGATAATTTAATGTATGTACGTAGAAACTTTGAAAAACTGAATTTAGTAAAAGACCGCCATAATCTAAATACTAGAAACTGTAATAAACTGGTGGTCCCATGTTTCAGACTTAGCAAAACCAGTAATAGGTTTTTTAGGTAGTGTAGTGTAGTTAGGTAGTGTTCAGTTCTACAATAAAGTCCCAAAGCATGTTACTGATTTGCCGGACTGTAAATTTAAGCACCACGTCAAACGGGTTTTAGTTTCAAAAGGATATTATAGAGTGGATCAGTATGTGAATGATAGTGATGTCTGGAATTGACTTCTCTCTGTGCATCCACTAAAAGAGTTGCATGATGTATTGGAAGTATATGTTAAAAAAATGTACCCGATCGAGTTTCTTGCCGGTTCTTCTCGATGACTGGGTTTTTTTGGTGTTTTCCGAACCGGTTGTAGTCTTTGACGTTCATAAGTGCCTTATTAGGGCATAAACTGAATAAAGTGTTTTTGATTTACTTTTATTAGCTTGATTATCATTCAGTGTTTAATTTATCACTATTCCATAAATATATTTTATCGTTTAATTTATGATTTAAACTTTATCAACTTGATATTTTATTATGTATACTATACTGACTGTATAGTAAACAAAAAAGGCAAAGGAACTACGTTCCAACCGGAGGTCTATAAACCTCTCAAGCTTTTTTTTTACATTACCGCCAATATATGTAGGTTAGTTTTTATCTTAATTAAACCCGGTAGATGATGCTACGAACGTGTTCTAGGCTTATTTCAAGAGGTTACTCACATACTATCTGGGTGTATGTTCGAGTGAGTCTCTTGTTTGGATTCACAATTGAAAACCGTAGCTTTGGCTGCAATCGGGTTTTAGGTTTATTAAGGTTTTGAGTTTCGCGTTTAAACATACAATTCGGAAACCGGTGATAACCAATTTGGTGCAGACGAAGTTGCACGGGTCAGCTAGTATGATATAAAATAGTTGTCTACGCCGCTTCAAGTATCCCGCTGTACGTGTGAGCCAATCCACGCCCTCGTGAGTGACGTGATGCAGCCGGAGCCAATGGGGGTGCGAGCGGCGACGGCAGCGCAAACAGAACAACGACATTAACGACGCAAATAGAAGTCGAAACAACAAGCTCGCACAAATTATCTATTATTCTTGTAAAAAGTGCAAAATCTAAATAAAGTATGTTTGTAATGAACAGTAGTGACCACACTATTAGGGAGTTGGCAAAACAAACTTTAGAAATAGTTTCACATAATAATTTCTTAAAATATGTAAAAATTTTGTAAATGACTTACATAAAATACAATACGTACATACATACAAATACAAAAAATGCAATAATGTTAAATGTAAAGTAAGTAATTTCAATGTTATATGAGAGTTAAAATAAAAATGTATAATTACCTTCTACTTTTGTCCATTTTATTTTATAATGTGATGAAAGAAATAAGTAATATTTTTGTTTTATTTATATTTGTGTTTTTTTTACAGTCAATTGAAAAATAATTTTAATGAAATTTAACATTTTCGGTATTAATATTAATTGTATTGTACGACTGTTCCGAAAGGGCATAGAGGATAAAAGTTCCATTTGTAACATGTAATTTTGATCGTCTATTCGGAAAGTAAAATATTTCGTAGTATCATACCTTCAAGTAGTGTATCTAATTCTATAAAGATCCGGAGTGCTTTTTTATAGAAAAATATCTGGTATAAAATTGATTCATCCACATATTACAGCTATTATTAAATTAAAATAAACGACCTCTTCAATTATTTTTGTAGTAATTCTGACTATCGCAAACGGGAAAATGTAACATTTCTATATATTCATAAGCATTAGAAGGTCTTTGTGTATTTAATCAATTATTTATTTCCGAATTCTACTTCCAATAAATTATAATTTCATGTTAATTGCCTAAATCTCCTTTTAATTTTTATATTACAAGCAAAAGACCTTCATGTATGCTCTGTCAAGAAAACTGTGAATTTCCGGTTTCTTTTCAAAATCAAAAAGAGAATTTTAATTAAATCATTATCAAATTTAAAATCAAAGTATCAAAAATGTTTGATATTGATGTAGCTTTGTATCAAATTATAATAGATGTATAGTTTGTGATGGAAGCGAGGAGTCTATCGGTATTCGACTTTCTTACTGAGACGTTCTTACTGGTATAGGAAGAAAGAATAAAGCATCCCCATCTTCCTTATACTTACAAACTTATTTCATAGATTACGCAATCACCCGCGCTTGCATATCTTATTTTTCTTCTTGACCAATTGATGTAAGTGGTCGCTAATGGTCATGATTTTTCGGGGTCAGGCAGCGATAAGGTACTTGTATCACTGGTCTACACGGGATGGAATCACATGCGTGAATAGCTCCCGTTAGAAGGAGCTTTAGTCTGCCTCCCAAAACTATCACTGCGTGGTGAAGATCCACATCCTACACAAGGTTACCCTGTAACGTGGAACACTGTGGATCTAGGCTGAAGAGCCGTTAAACAGTCTTAGGGCTCGGTTCAAGAACCGGGTCAGGGCGCATGACCTGGCGCCTCTCGTAGTACTCCTCTGCTTATAAAAGAGAACAGGGGATGGGGTAAGGACGGCCCTACCTGAGTTTGCCAATCAGAGGGTAGACGGAGAAAACTTCGGTAAAAAGTGACTCAAAATCAAAATCAAAATGCAAAATCTAAATAAAGTATGTTTGTAATGAACAATAGTGACCACACTATTAGGGAGTTGGCAACACACAGAAAACAAACTTTAGAAATAGTTTCACATAATGATTTCTTAAAATATGTAAAAAATTTGTAAATGACTTACATAAAATACAATACATACATACGTACAAATACATAAAATACAATAATGTTAAATGTAAAGTAACTAATTTCAATATTATATGAGAGTTAAAATAAAAATGTATAATTACCTTCTACTTTTGTCCATTTTATTTTATAATGTGATGAAAGAAATAAGTAATATTTTTGTTTTATTTATATTTGTGTTTTTTTACAGTCGATTGAAAAATAATTTTAATGAAATTTAACATTTTCGGTATTAATATTAATTGTATTGAGTACGACTGTTCCGAAAGCGCATATAGGATATCTATTTGTAATATGTAATTTTGATCGTCTATTTGGAAAGTAAAATATTTCGTAGTATCATACCTTCAAGTAGTGTATCTAATTGTATAAAGATCCGGAGTGCTTTTTTATAGAAAAATATCTGGTATAAAATTGATTCATCCACATATTACAGCTATTATTAAATTAAAATAAACGACCTCTTCAATTATTTTTGTAGTAATTCTGACTATCGCAAACGGGAAAATGTAACATTTCTATATATTCATAAGCATTAGAAGGTCTTTGTGTATTTAATCAATTATTTATTTCCGAATTCTACTTCCAATAAATTATAATTTCATGTTAATTGCCTAAATCTCCTTTTAATTTTTATATTACAAGCAAGAGACCTTCATGTATGCTCTGTCAAGAAAACTGTGAATTTCCGGTTTCTTTTCAAAATCAAAAAGAGAATTTTAATTAAATCATTATCAAATTTAAAATCAAAGTATCAAAAATGTTTGATATTGATGTAGCTTTGTATCAAATTATAATAGATGTATAGTTTGTGATGGAAGCGAGAAGTCTATCGGTATTCGACTTTCTTACTGAGACGTTCTTACTGGTTGGTATAGGAAGAAAGAATAAAGCATCCCTGTCTTCCGTATACTTACAAACTTATTTCATAGATTACGCAATCACCCGCGCTTGCATGTCTTAGTTTTCTTCTTAACCAATTGATGTAAGTGGTCGCTAATGGTCATGATTTTTCGGGGTCAGGTAGCGACAAGCTACTTGTATCACTGGTCTACACGGGATTGAATCACATGCGTGAATAGCTCCCGTTAGAAGGAGCTTTAGTCTGCCTCCCAAAACTATCACTGCGTGGTGAAGATCCACATCCTACACAAGGTTACCCTGTAACGTGGAACACTGTGGATCTAGGCTGAAGAGCCGTTAAACACTCTTAGGGTTCGGTCCAAGAACCGGGTCAGGGCGCATGACCTGGCAGATGGCGCCCCTCGTAGTACCCCTCTGCTTATAAAAGGGAACAGGGGATGGGGTAAGGGCGGCCCTACCTGAGCTTGCCAATCAGAGGGTAGAGGGAGAAAACTTCGGTAAAAAGTGACTGTGGGAGAAAACCATGATAAAACGTAACAGAAGTGTGCCCTAGGACGGTAGAAGGGAGGAAACCTCGGTAAAAAGTGAGTGTGGAAGAAAACCAAGTTAATAAGTTACGGGAGGTGAGGACACAAAATCGTTAATAAATAGATGGGAGGCGTTTAGGCGGAGGAAGTGAGAAAACGTCGTTAAAAAGTTACAGTGGGAGGAAACCAAGTTAGAAAGTGACCGAAGGGAAGCTTTCTGGCGGCGAGAAAGAAAGAAAACCTCGCTAAAAAGTCATCGTGGAAGAAAAAAGTTATAAAGTTATACGATTTGAGGTGATAACCTCGTTAAAAAATCAATGGCGAGTGGCGATTGTAGGAGGCGACTCCTTGATTTCCAAACCGGAGCAAGGGGGGTGGGGATTTGATCTTCCATTACAATTGGTTCGGTAGACCGGTAGGCAGCTTGACCGCTGGGGCTGTACTGCCGCCGCTGTGCTGGGGTGTCATGGTGTTTGCCTTGCGTGACCTCATGACACTATTAGCACTGCAGACTGTATCTCGTGGGTTCTTGTTTTAGCAAATGTCAGTGTTGGCGGGCAACATGGCGCTGTACGTGGAGTGCCTCGCGCCCGAAGCGTTGGGGCCGCCGAGCGCGTGCCAGGCCCTTATGACGCAGCTGGACGCGCTGTTCCGCAGCGTGGCGCTGCAGCTCGCGCAGCTCGACGACGTGCTGCCGCTGCTGCGCGCCGCCACCGCCGTGCTCAGGATACCGGCTGCAGCACAGCACAAGGTACTGTTCCGCAGCGTGGCGCTGCAGCTCGCGCAGCTCGACGACGTGCTGCCGCTGCTGCGCGCCGCCACCGCCGTGCTCAGGATACCGGCTGCAGCACAGCACAAGGTACTGTTCCGCAGCGTGGCGCTGCAGCTCGCGCAGCTCGACGACGTGCTGCCGCTGCTGCGCGCCGCCACCGCCGTGCTCAGGATACCGGCTGCAGCACAGCACAAGGTACTGTTCCGCAGCGTGGCGCTGCAGCTCGCGCAGCTCGACGACGTGCTGCCGCTGCTGCGCGCCGCCACCGCCGTGCTCAGGATACCGGCTGCAGCACAGCACAAGGTACTGTTCCGCAGCGTGGCGCTGCAGCTCGCGCAGCTCGACGACGTGCTGCCGCTGCTGCGCGCCGCCACCGCCGTGCTCAGGATACCGGCTGCGGCACAGCACAAGGTACTCTACCATATAAACAACTATTCATCTTATACGAATGAACTGGTAAGGAAACGTACTCATACTGCGTCACTCATGTTTGACAATTTTATACAACTTCTCCCTTAATGATCATCAGTAGTATATGAGAAGAACTCTCTGGTCCATAACGCGGTAAAAAAACCATGGCGTTTTCCTTTATCAAAAGTTCAAGTTGATTATTGCAATAACGATGTAGCCGAATCGCTCTCTCGCTCGCTCGCGATCGCTGAATTTCACAAATGTACGCAAAATTGGCTCTAAAATGCTGTAAAAAATTTGCGATCAACTTGTAAGAAGCCACTGGCGTCCTGTCTCATCGTAAGAAAGTATGTATAAATAAATGTGTAGTATTATTAAATTTAAGCATTTATTAACTCTTTAGCAACCATGAAAGTTGGTCACCAAGTTTTCTATCCAATTGCGACACCACTTTGCTGACAATTTTGACGTTAAGTTAGTAGTAAATGTTGAAATCCCAAAGTTTGTTGAAAAATTATTATTAAATGGCAATAAATATAAACACAGTAAACTATGGGTGTTGGGGTGTACACAGGTTCTGATTGAATGTTCAGGGTATACTGGAGCCGATCTCGAAGATATTGAGCTACAGCATCCAGAACTTCGTGATAAAGCTGTCGGTGATATCGGAGCTGAGCGTGGTCTGCATGCGGGTGTACAGCCGCGACCGCGACAAGCTGCTGGTGTGCAGGGTGCTGGTCTACGAGCTGGTGCAGGCGCTCAGGACGAAGACCACGGTTCCTGATGATAATCTATTTATCTTGTTACAGTTTGTCTTACAAGGTAAGGTTTTAGGAAATTTGGTGCTTGTGATAAACCCACTACAGGACCTTTTCTCTAAAGAAAGTATGAGCAGTATAAAATAACAATTAAAATTATAATTATCAAACAAATTTTATTATTATTATGATCAATATTATGACTAATAATACAATAAATAAATTCTCTATTATTAAAGAAAAATAGAAAAAACGAAATAGTAATAGATATGAAATTTTGTAGACATTTGTTATTAATTATAATTAATCGAAGCTGCAACGTAGTCTGACGCTCGACGGCGCGGTGTTCTGGCAGCGCCTGGCGCTCGGCGCGCTGTGATAAATAAATTCATATTGCTTAAACTAATCGCGAGCAGTGAAATTTTTTTCTTAAATCTTAAATTTTAATAAATAACGCATGTAACCGATAAAAAAAAAATCATTTTTTCACCGACAAGTTATTGAAATTTTCATTTGTTAAATTAAATGTTAATCAACAATATGATAATAAACAAATAATTTTTAGGTATTTATATTTTATCAAAATATAAACATTTTAAAAATAAATCCTTCAAGTCACATTAATTTAACTTTAACGGTTGATTTACAATCCTTTTTTTAATTAAAAGTACCTACAATTTTCATTGTAAAACAAAACAATTGTTAAAATCGAAATTTCGAAAATCGAAAGTCATCCAATGGAATATAAATAAATATGGTATCAGGTCACGGGTGCACGTTGCTGCTCCCCCCGCAGCTGAACACTGGGGACCTGCTGAGTGCGGGCCCCGACGGCACCGAGGCGCGGGACCTCGGCAGCGGCGCCCTCGAGTGCATGCGCCCGCACCTGCCCGACATGATCGACTTGCTGCAGGACCCGCACCTGCTCAACAAGATCAAGGTTCCGTTCCTCCTTACTTACACTTCATGAATCCTGAGCGCGGGCCCCGGCGGCACCGAGGCGCGGGACCTCGGCAGCGGCGCCCTCGAGTGCATGCGCCCGCACCTGCCCGACATGATCGACTTGCTGCAGGACCCGCACCTGCTCAACAAGATCAAGGTTCCGTTCCTCCTTACTTACACTTCATGAATCCTGAGCGCGGGCCCCGGCGGCACCGAGGCGCGGGACCTCGGCAGCGGCGCCCTCGAGTGCATGCGCCCGCACCTGCCCGACATGATCGACTTGCTGCAGGACCCGCACCTGCTCAACAAGATCAAGGTTCCGTTCCTCCTTACTTACACTTCATGAATCCTGAGCGCGGGCCCCGGCGGCACCGAGGCGCGGGACCTCGGCAGCGGCGCCCTCGAGTGCATGCGCCCGCACCTGCCCGACATGATCGACTTGCTGCAGGACCCGCACCTGCTCAACAAGATCAAGGTTCCGTTCCTCCTTACTTACACTTCATGAATCCTGAGCGCGGGCCCCGGCGGCACCGAGGCGCGGGACCTCGGCAGCGGCGCCCTCGAGTGCATGCGCCCGCACCTGCCCGACATGATCGACTTGCTGCAGGACCCGCACCTGCTCAACAAGATCAAGGTTCCGTTCCTCCTTACTTACACTTCATGAATCCTGAGCGCGGGCCCCGGCGGCACCGAGGCGCGGGACCTCGGCAGCGGCGCCCTCGAGTGCATGCGCCCGCACCTGCCCGACATGATCGACTTGCTGCAGGACCCGCACCTGCTCAACAAGATCAAGGTTCCGTTCCTCCTTACTTACACTTCATGAATCCTGAGCGCGGGCCCCGGCGGCACCGAGGCGCGGGACCTCGGCAGCGGCGCCCTCGAGTGCATGCGCCCGCACCTGCCCGACATGATCGACTTGCTGCAGGACCCGCACCTGCTCAACAAGATCAAGGTTCCGTTCCTCCTTACTTACACTTCATGAATCCTGAGCGCGGGCCCCGGCGGCACCGAGGCGCGGGACCTCGGCAGCGGCGCCCTCGAGTGCATGCGCCCGCACCTGCCCGACATGATCGACTTGCTGCAGGACCCGCACCTGCTCAACAAGATCAAGGTTCCGTTCCTCCTTACTTACACTTCATGAATCCTGAGCGCGGGCCCCGGCGGCACCGAGGCGCGGGACCTCGGCAGCGGCGCCCTCGAGTGCATGCGCCCGCACCTGCCCGACATGATCGACTTGCTGCAGGACCCGCACCTGCTCAACAAGATCAAGGTTCCGTTCCTCCTTACTTACACTTCATGAATCCTGAGCGCGGGCCCCGGCGGCACCGAGGCGCGGGACCTCGGCAGCGGCGCCCTCGAGTGCATGCGCCCGCACCTGCCCGACATGATCGACTTGCTGCAGGACCCGCACCTGCTCAACAAGATCAAGGTTCCGTTCCTCCTTACTTACACTTCATGAATCCTGAGCGCGGGCCCCGGCGGCACCGAGGCGCGGGACCTCGGCAGCGGCGCCCTCGAGTGCATGCGCCCGCACCTGCCCGACATGATCGACTTGCTGCAGGACCCGCACCTGCTCAACAAGATCAAGGTTCCGTTCCTCCTTACTTACACTTCATGAATCCTGAGCGCGGGCCCCGGCGGCACCGAGGCGCGGGACCTCGGCAGCGGCGCCCTCGAGTGCATGCGCCCGCACCTGCCCGACATGATCGACTTGCTGCAGGACCCGCACCTGCTCAACAAGATCAAGGTTCCGTTCCTCCTTACTTACACTTCATGAATCCTGAGCGCGGGCCCCGGCGGCACCGAGGCGCGGGACCTCGGCAGCGGCGCCCTCGAGTGCATGCGCCCGCACCTGCCCGACATGATCGACTTGCTGCAGGACCCGCACCTGCTCAACAAGATCAAGGTTCCGTTCCTCCTTACTTACACTTCATGAATCCTGAGCGCGGGCCCCGGCGGCACCGAGGCGCGGGACCTCGGCAGCGGCGCCCTCGAGTGCATGCGCCCGCACCTGCCCGACATGATCGACTTGCTGCAGGACCCGCACCTGCTCAACAAGATCAAGGTTCCGTTCCTCCTTACTTACACTTCATGAATCCTGAGCGCGGGCCCCGGCGGCACCGAGGCGCGGGACCTCGGCAGCGGCGCCCTCGAGTGCATGCGCCCGCACCTGCCCGACATGATCGACTTGCTGCAGGACCCGCACCTGCTCAACAAGATCAAGGTTCCGTTCCTCCTTACTTACACTTCATGAATCCTGAGCGCGGGCCCCGGCGGCACCGAGGCGCGGGACCTCGGCAGCGGCGCCCTCGAGTGCATGCGCCCGCACCTGCCCGACATGATCGACTTGCTGCAGGACCCGCACCTGCTCAACAAGATCAAGGTTCCGTTCCTCCTTACTTACACTTCATGAATCCTGAGCGCGGGCCCCGGCGGCACCGAGGCGCGGGACCTCGGCAGCGGCGCCCTCGAGTGCATGCGCCCGCACCTGCCCGACATGATCGACTTGCTGCAGGACCCGCACCTGCTCAACAAGATCAAGGTTCCGTTCCTCCTTACTTACACTTCATGAATCCTGAGCGCGGGCCCCGGCGGCACCGAGGCGCGGGACCTCGGCAGCGGCGCCCTCGAGTGCATGCGCCCGCACCTGCCCGACATGATCGACTTGCTGCAGGACCCGCACCTGCTCAACAAGATCAAGGTTCCGTTCCTCCTTACTTACACTTCATGAATCCTGAGCGCGGGCCCCGGCGGCACCGAGGCGCGGGACCTCGGCAGCGGCGCCCTCGAGTGCATGCGCCCGCACCTGCCCGACATGATCGACTTGCTGCAGGACCCGCACCTGCTCAACAAGATCAAGGTTCCGTTCCTCCTTACTTACACTTCATGAATCCTGAGCGCGGGCCCCGGCGGCACCGAGGCGCGGGACCTCGGCAGCGGCGCCCTCGAGTGCATGCGCCCGCACCTGCCCGACATGATCGACTTGCTGCAGGACCCGCACCTGCTCAACAAGATCAAGGTTCCGTTCCTCCTTACTTACACTTCATGAATCCTGAGCGCGGGCCCCGGCGGCACCGAGGCGCGGGACCTCGGCAGCGGCGCCCTCGAGTGCATGCGCCCGCACCTGCCCGACATGATCGACTTGCTGCAGGACCCGCACCTGCTCAACAAGATCAAGGTTCCGTTCCTCCTTACTTACACTTCATGAATCCTGAGCGCGGGCCCCGGCGGCACCGAGGCGCGGGACCTCGGCAGCGGCGCCCTCGAGTGCATGCGCCCGCACCTGCCCGACATGATCGACTTGCTGCAGGACCCGCACCTGCTCAACAAGATCAAGGTTCCGTTCCTCCTTACTTACACTTCATGAATCCTGAGCGCGGGCCCCGGCGGCACCGAGGCGCGGGACCTCGGCAGCGGCGCCCTCGAGTGCATGCGCCCGCACCTGCCCGACATGATCGACTTGCTGCAGGACCCGCACCTGCTCAACAAGATCAAGGTTCCGTTCCTCCTTACTTACACTTCATGAATCCTGAGCGCGGGCCCCGGCGGCACCGAGGCGCGGGACCTCGGCAGCGGCGCCCTCGAGTGCATGCGCCCGCACCTGCCCGACATGATCGACTTGCTGCAGGACCCGCACCTGCTCAACAAGATCAAGGTTCCGTTCCTCCTTACTTACACTTCATGAATCCTGAGCGCGGGCCCCGGCGGCACCGAGGCGCGGGACCTCGGCAGCGGCGCCCTCGAGTGCATGCGCCCGCACCTGCCCGACATGATCGACTTGCTGCAGGACCCGCACCTGCTCAACAAGATCAAGGTTCCGTTCCTCCTTACTTACACTTCATGAATCCTGAGCGCGGGCCCCGGCGGCACCGAGGCGCGGGACCTCGGCAGCGGCGCCCTCGAGTGCATGCGCCCGCACCTGCCCGACATGATCGACTTGCTGCAGGACCCGCACCTGCTCAACAAGATCAAGGTTCCGTTCCTCCTTACTTACACTTCATGAATCCTGAGCGCGGGCCCCGGCGGCACCGAGGCGCGGGACCTCGGCAGCGGCGCCCTCGAGTGCATGCGCCCGCACCTGCCCGACATGATCGACTTGCTGCAGGACCCGCACCTGCTCAACAAGATCAAGGTTCCGTTCCTCCTTACTTACACTTCATGAATCCTGAGCGCGGGCCCCGGCGGCACCGAGGCGCGGGACCTCGGCAGCGGCGCCCTCGAGTGCATGCGCCCGCACCTGCCCGACATGATCGACTTGCTGCAGGACCCGCACCTGCTCAACAAGATCAAGGTTCCGTTCCTCCTTACTTACACTTCATGAATCCTGAGCGCGGGCCCCGGCGGCACCGAGGCGCGGGACCTCGGCAGCGGCGCCCTCGAGTGCATGCGCCCGCACCTGCCCGACATGATCGACTTGCTGCAGGACCCGCACCTGCTCAACAAGATCAAGGTTCCGTTCCTCCTTACTTACACTTCATGAATCCTGAGCGCGGGCCCCGGCGGCACCGAGGCGCGGGACCTCGGCAGCGGCGCCCTCGAGTGCATGCGCCCGCACCTGCCCGACATGATCGACTTGCTGCAGGACCCGCACCTGCTCAACAAGATCAAGGTTCCGTTCCTCCTTACTTACACTTCATGAATCCTGAGCGCGGGCCCCGGCGGCACCGAGGCGCGGGACCTCGGCAGCGGCGCCCTCGAGTGCATGCGCCCGCACCTGCCCGACATGATCGACTTGCTGCAGGACCCGCACCTGCTCAACAAGATCAAGGTTCCGTTCCTCCTTACTTACACTTCATGAATCCTGAGCGCGGGCCCCGGCGGCACCGAGGCGCGGGACCTCGGCAGCGGCGCCCTCGAGTGCATGCGCCCGCACCTGCCCGACATGATCGACTTGCTGCAGGACCCGCACCTGCTCAACAAGATCAAGGTTCCGTTCCTCCTTACTTACACTTCATGAATCCTGAGCGCGGGCCCCGGCGGCACCGAGGCGCGGGACCTCGGCAGCGGCGCCCTCGAGTGCATGCGCCCGCACCTGCCCGACATGATCGACTTGCTGCAGGACCCGCACCTGCTCAACAAGATCAAGGTTCCGTTCCTCCTTACTTACACTTCATGAATCCTGAGCGCGGGCCCCGGCGGCACCGAGGCGCGGGACCTCGGCAGCGGCGCCCTCGAGTGCATGCGCCCGCACCTGCCCGACATGATCGACTTGCTGCAGGACCCGCACCTGCTCAACAAGATCAAGGTTCCGTTCCTCCTTACTTACACTTCATGAATCCTGAGCGCGGGCCCCGGCGGCACCGAGGCGCGGGACCTCGGCAGCGGCGCCCTCGAGTGCATGCGCCCGCACCTGCCCGACATGATCGACTTGCTGCAGGACCCGCACCTGCTCAACAAGATCAAGGTTCCGTTCCTCCTTACTTACACTTCATGAATCCTGAGCGCGGGCCCCGGCGGCACCGAGGCGCGGGACCTCGGCAGCGGCGCCCTCGAGTGCATGCGCCCGCACCTGCCCGACATGATCGACTTGCTGCAGGACCCGCACCTGCTCAACAAGATCAAGGTTCCGTTCCTCCTTACTTACACTTCATGAATCCTGAGCGCGGGCCCCGGCGGCACCGAGGCGCGGGACCTCGGCAGCGGCGCCCTCGAGTGCATGCGCCCGCACCTGCCCGACATGATCGACTTGCTGCAGGACCCGCACCTGCTCAACAAGATCAAGGTTCCGTTCCTCCTTACTTACACTTCATGAATCCTGAGCGCGGGCCCCGGCGGCACCGAGGCGCGGGACCTCGGCAGCGGCGCCCTCGAGTGCATGCGCCCGCACCTGCCCGACATGATCGACTTGCTGCAGGACCCGCACCTGCTCAACAAGATCAAGGTTCCGTTCCTCCTTACTTACACTTCATGAATCCTGAGCGCGGGCCCCGGCGGCACCGAGGCGCGGGACCTCGGCAGCGGCGCCCTCGAGTGCATGCGCCCGCACCTGCCCGACATGATCGACTTGCTGCAGGACCCGCACCTGCTCAACAAGATCAAGGTTCCGTTCCTCCTTACTTACACTTCATGAATCCTGAGCGCGGGCCCCGGCGGCACCGAGGCGCGGGACCTCGGCAGCGGCGCCCTCGAGTGCATGCGCCCGCACCTGCCCGACATGATCGACTTGCTGCAGGACCCGCACCTGCTCAACAAGATCAAGGTTCCGTTCCTCCTTACTTACACTTCATGAATCCTGAGCGCGGGCCCCGGCGGCACCGAGGCGCGGGACCTCGGCAGCGGCGCCCTCGAGTGCATGCGCCCGCACCTGCCCGACATGATCGACTTGCTGCAGGACCCGCACCTGCTCAACAAGATCAAGGTTCCGTTCCTCCTTACTTACACTTCATGAATCCTGAGCGCGGGCCCCGGCGGCACCGAGGCGCGGGACCTCGGCAGCGGCGCCCTCGAGTGCATGCGCCCGCACCTGCCCGACATGATCGACTTGCTGCAGGACCCGCACCTGCTCAACAAGATCAAGGTTCCGTTCCTCCTTACTTACACTTCATGAATCCTGAGCGCGGGCCCCGGCGGCACCGAGGCGCGGGACCTCGGCAGCGGCGCCCTCGAGTGCATGCGCCCGCACCTGCCCGACATGATCGACTTGCTGCAGGACCCGCACCTGCTCAACAAGATCAAGGTTCCGTTCCTCCTTACTTACACTTCATGAATCCTGAGCGCGGGCCCCGGCGGCACCGAGGCGCGGGACCTCGGCAGCGGCGCCCTCGAGTGCATGCGCCCGCACCTGCCCGACATGATCGACTTGCTGCAGGACCCGCACCTGCTCAACAAGATCAAGGTTCCGTTCCTCCTTACTTACACTTCATGAATCCTGAGCGCGGGCCCCGGCGGCACCGAGGCGCGGGACCTCGGCAGCGGCGCCCTCGAGTGCATGCGCCCGCACCTGCCCGACATGATCGACTTGCTGCAGGACCCGCACCTGCTCAACAAGATCAAGGTTCCGTTCCTCCTTACTTACACTTCATGAATCCTGAGCGCGGGCCCCGGCGGCACCGAGGCGCGGGACCTCGGCAGCGGCGCCCTCGAGTGCATGCGCCCGCACCTGCCCGACATGATCGACTTGCTGCAGGACCCGCACCTGCTCAACAAGATCAAGGTTCCGTTCCTCCTTACTTACACTTCATGAATCCTGAGCGCGGGCCCCGGCGGCACCGAGGCGCGGGACCTCGGCAGCGGCGCCCTCGAGTGCATGCGCCCGCACCTGCCCGACATGATCGACTTGCTGCAGGACCCGCACCTGCTCAACAAGATCAAGGTTCCGTTCCTCCTTACTTACACTTCATGAATCCTGAGCGCGGGCCCCGGCGGCACCGAGGCGCGGGACCTCGGCAGCGGCGCCCTCGAGTGCATGCGCCCGCACCTGCCCGACATGATCGACTTGCTGCAGGACCCGCACCTGCTCAACAAGATCAAGGTTCCGTTCCTCCTTACTTACACTTCATGAATCCTGAGCGCGGGCCCCGGCGGCACCGAGGCGCGGGACCTCGGCAGCGGCGCCCTCGAGTGCATGCGCCCGCACCTGCCCGACATGATCGACTTGCTGCAGGACCCGCACCTGCTCAACAAGATCAAGGTTCCGTTCCTCCTTACTTACACTTCATGAATCCTGAGCGCGGGCCCCGGCGGCACCGAGGCGCGGGACCTCGGCAGCGGCGCCCTCGAGTGCATGCGCCCGCACCTGCCCGACATGATCGACTTGCTGCAGGACCCGCACCTGCTCAACAAGATCAAGGTTCCGTTCCTCCTTACTTACACTTCATGAATCCTGAGCGCGGGCCCCGGCGGCACCGAGGCGCGGGACCTCGGCAGCGGCGCCCTCGAGTGCATGCGCCCGCACCTGCCCGACATGATCGACTTGCTGCAGGACCCGCACCTGCTCAACAAGATCAAGGTTCCGTTCCTCCTTACTTACACTTCATGAATCCTGAGCGCGGGCCCCGGCGGCACCGAGGCGCGGGACCTCGGCAGCGGCGCCCTCGAGTGCATGCGCCCGCACCTGCCCGACATGATCGACTTGCTGCAGGACCCGCACCTGCTCAACAAGATCAAGGTTCCGTTCCTCCTTACTTACACTTCATGAATCCTGAGCGCGGGCCCCGGCGGCACCGAGGCGCGGGACCTCGGCAGCGGCGCCCTCGAGTGCATGCGCCCGCACCTGCCCGACATGATCGACTTGCTGCAGGACCCGCACCTGCTCAACAAGATCAAGGTTCCGTTCCTCCTTACTTACACTTCATGAATCCTGAGCGCGGGCCCCGGCGGCACCGAGGCGCGGGACCTCGGCAGCGGCGCCCTCGAGTGCATGCGCCCGCACCTGCCCGACATGATCGACTTGCTGCAGGACCCGCACCTGCTCAACAAGATCAAGGTTCCGTTCCTCCTTACTTACACTTCATGAATCCTGAGCGCGGGCCCCGGCGGCACCGAGGCGCGGGACCTCGGCAGCGGCGCCCTCGAGTGCATGCGCCCGCACCTGCCCGACATGATCGACTTGCTGCAGGACCCGCACCTGCTCAACAAGATCAAGGTTCCGTTCCTCCTTACTTACACTTCATGAATCCTGAGCGCGGGCCCCGGCGGCACCGAGGCGCGGGACCTCGGCAGCGGCGCCCTCGAGTGCATGCGCCCGCACCTGCCCGACATGATCGACTTGCTGCAGGACCCGCACCTGCTCAACAAGATCAAGGTTCCGTTCCTCCTTACTTACAACTCACTTCATGAATCTCCATCGATATTTTTGAAATGAAAACTTCTTTAGGCGCGTTGAGTGGTATCTTTGGCAGGAGATACATTTATAATTTCGCGTCATGACACCCGGCATGTACCAACTATTTTTTCGGAGTTCGCATACATTTACTAATTTAAATTGGTAATACAATACAATTTAGGGTAACCGATAGGGCTTGGTGAAGAAAAACATCGTGAGGAAACCTTAACCTGAGAAGTCAGACTAGCGACGCGTAGTATAGGGGCACATTTAATATTGCATTGTATTGCACTGTGTACATGTAATATTAGTAATTTGCAGCTTATCATACGTTAGATTGAATAATAGACTTTATACAAAGTATATAACTGTTGCTCAGATGGCAAGGATGGCTGGATGACAAGGATATCATATTATACATAAAATAAAACTTTTATATTAGTCGAACACATTTTTATTTGGGCAAGACAAAGTGACTGAGTTGTACTTAATGATAAACAATGCAATTCAACACTGAAGTTGATTAGTGACTATCAAAAGTTGTTATGAAACTATTGTAAATACTATATCTGATATATGGTGTTTGCCATATAGTACAGCAGGATTGTGCTATAAATACTTCGATCAACAATAACTAGATAAAGAGTCACGTACAAAATCCTAGCTAAAAGCTCTCCGCGTAAATATATACTTATGCGTAGCTATTTGTTTACTAAGAAAGGGAGAAAAAAAGTTTTAAAACAGTTTTAAGTTCAACCTAATTACAACCATAACACCTTTATTCTTAAACCCCACGGTGCCTTCATATACCCTTTTAGGTGGGGGAGCAAGGACTGCCGGCTGGCACCGCGTCTGCTCCCCCGACAGGTGTAAGACCCTCAAGAAGCCCTGACTGTGGTCTGAGGGGTCAGAGATGGTAGACCCCCTGACGAACTGTAGGAGTCGCATCGGCACAATGCGCCTTCACCACATGGGCCTGTGCAGTTTAAACTGCCAGGGCGACGGACAACAACCATAACACCTAGTAATAAAATCACAAATGTTCAAAATATTATCTCATACTTACGATGAAACGAGCAAAGCAATAAATTACTCCCCTCACAAGTGAAAAGACAATACCACAGCAAAAGGAATGTAATTCACATAAATAGTGTTAGAACCCTAAAAAGCGACACGTAATCATTTATTATAGTAATAAGAGCGGCAAACTGTGGTGGCCGTTTTGACACATTACAACAGTGACGTGAAATGTCGTTTGTTTTTTTCGAAAAAAACTAGGCCAAACATTTGTATCACAGGTTTAAAATCGGTAATTTTGTTCAAAATTTGATATTATCTGTTAGCTTAAAGCTTAAAATATAACTTATTCAACATGTATTTAGCGAAAGTAAGATACTCCGGCCGTTAAATTGCTTTTTCGGGTATTATTTTTGCATATTTTGAATACACTGCGGCATGTGAAACGTGCTTACATTGGCTGGGTTTCAAACAAACTAAACAAAATAAAAGCTCACATTTCAAGTGAGCTGTTATTTACCGAGACGTATTTTTCGCGCCGACCCGATATCTAGTTATTGTTGATCGAAGCTAAATTTATATACATATAATAAAAATGAAGTGTCTGAATATAATATCAAAATTAAAAAAAAATACTGATTGAGTACGAAAGTATACACGCTACTTTAAAGTAAAGTATTTCGCTAAATAAATGTTGAATAAGTTATATTTTAAGCTTTAAAATAAACAAATAATATAAAAAATTGAACAAAATTATCGATTTAAACCTGTGGTACAAATGTTTGGCCAAGGCTCGCCAACCATGCACAATAACGGAAAAAAGTATTTTATTTGTTGCGTGTTAAGGTTAAATTCACACTAAAAGTTGTTTATGTTGTCTTGTCATTAGTAAGTGACGGAAGTAATTTGTTACTTTGCTCGTTTTATCGTAAGTATTAGATAATATTTTGAAGATTTGTGACTTTATTACAAGGTGTTATGGTTGTAATTAGGTTGAACTTAAAACTGTTATAAAACTTTTTTCTCCCTTTCTTTGTAAACAAATAGCTACGTAAGTATATATTTACGCGGACAGCAGTTAGCTTCGATATTGTACGCGACCCTTTATCTAGTTATTGTTGATTGAAGATATTTAGTAAGAAAATAGGAAATACAGTATTTAGTTAGACGTATGTGATCAAGAGATTAATTTTGTCGGTGTGTGGATGTGCGTGCGGTGGCAGGGCTCGGTGTCGAAGTCGATCGTGAACCGCAACGTGATCTGCCTGAACGAGGACTCGCTGGGCGCCATCGTGAAGGGCGGCGTCGCGCAGTACGCCGCCATGGAGCTCGCGCTCGAGCACGCGCGCGGGAGGCAGGACCGGCAGGAGCGCGCGCAGCCGCAAGCCGCCCGCCACCTCGCGCCCTGGCTCAGCACGCAGCCTCTCGGGTAACCCCACAAAGTTCTATCGCAAAGGTTTAAATGTTCTACCAATTAGATTGCAAAAATGTATAGACTACGAAATATCTTGATTAAATAAAGATATTTATCCCACAAAACAATGCTTTTAATTTTTCACTACAAAACGGTCATCTCATACTTTAAACCGTAATAAATAGATAATGCCTTTTTTGTTTTAATTTTGGCCATCAATCTTCTATTAGATTATTATTGCCATTGTCGAGTAGGTATTATTATTGATATTATAAGTATCTTACGATGATCACAATATTCTAACAAGCTGGGGGCCCTCTTGTTATAACTTTCCTGGGGGTTTTATGACAAGTCAAAATCCATGCCCTGTGGCATCCCTCCCTTTGCCCATCCCTTTCACTTGTGCACAATAACCAAACTATATTACGTAAAACATCACTAATATTACAAAATATAGAGTAAAATATTACAAGGTTTATACACCACATGATATTCCAAGCTTCCGTCAAAAACTGCCATCGAATACAGTTGAAATCTATAACAATTATATGTAACGGTAATTAATCAGTACCCGATATGAATGCGCACTAATGCACCCAAACTGTGTCTATTTGCGTTCACAGATTAAATTTAGCGTAGAGTTGAACGAACTCCTTTACATAATTTAATGATAGGCAACTAAAACAAACCAGTATGTTCAGATAATTCATTAAATGTATAATACAAAGAGAAAAAAACACCGAGTTTTTACTCATCACTGACAAGTACTGGTGTTATTATAACAAGTCAATTTCGCACGTACGCGATATAAAAAATAATATTAGATAATCAGTCAATCAACGAGTGTTCTATTTATGCTAGTTCTGCCATCCGTGAAAAGGTAAGAGAGGCATTTATTCAAATACTAGTTTGTGCCGGTGACTACGTCTTTCTTAAAATAATTGCACTGTTTCACAAGAACTTATTTTTATTTTACTTTTTACAACTAATCTTCTCGATTATTAATGCCATTGTTAACATTTTCCAGGGAGTTTTTGTTCCATCTCAGGATTCATGGTTCATGGTATTAGTTATCTGTATTTAATATGAATTATATCATCTTTTTGATTCAAAGTAAAATCGGCTGAGTGCCTTAAGCGCTCGCCTTAGTAGTCCGGTGAAGCTGTTAAGACCTTGCTTGGTCAATAGCGTAGTCAGTTCGAAAAAAAAAAATACTCGATAGGCAGACATTATCTTGCCAAATATTAGGTCTTTACCTATGAAATTGCCGTTTTTTATGAAAAATTTTAAACGAATTTTTTTCATGTATTTTCTATTTGTATTAAACGAAGTAATCACCCATACAATCAATGCATCTTTGCCAACGCAGTGGCAGTATATTGATGCCCTTCTTAATTTTTTTTTTCTCGAACTGACTACGCTATTGATCTAGCAAGGTTTTTTTTTTTTTTTTTTTCGAACTGACTACGCTATTGACCCAGCAAGGTCTTAACAGCTTCATCGGGCTACTAAGGCGAGCGCTTAAGGCACTCAGCCGATTTTTGTTTTGGCAACCAGCTCAAGGGTGCGCGGCACACCTCGGCTTGGCTGTTGCCTGTTCATGCAATTCGCGACCTATCAAAGCTAACCTAAGTTAAAGCTAAACTATTCATACCAATAAGAGTTGCTGAAACATATATGTGTACCAAGCATACATATCTCAACAACTCCTATGTGTATTTTGTATCGGAAAAGATTCTAAACTATTACAGTTCGATACGGGAAAGAAAAGAAAAACCCATCCACTTTATGTGTAAGCGTGTATGCGTGCACGTGTGTGGAGGTGATATGTGTAATGTTGTCGCAGTGATGTAAGATTTTGTGTCACTGTATCGCGCGAGCAGCGTACTCAAGGGCTCCACGCCGAGGGAACGGACCTAGGCTTGAGCTGCTGCCGAGGGGGGCCTAGTCTGGTGTGCGGGAGCGAAATTTACCCCCAGACCACGGCGGCGTGATCTGTGGTTACGCGGGCGTGGGCGTGAGCACGCTCTGTTTAGAGAGACAGGCTGGTACTGATCGTTCACTGCCGTTATTTCATCGGGAGGGTCGGTAAAAATATGTCGCGGACGTCTTTTACTACGCGTAGCGTTTGGTACGGGTTCGTATTTTGCGGCGGATACCACTAACGGACTGGGATGATTCGCGGCTTTTTCAAAATAACTAATCGTAAGTGATTTTACGTACGCCCAGATAGAAGGCATCTCTAGGTCCCTATGTAGATCAACTCTCCGGATGTACCACGGGGCTCCGGTCACTTTACGTAAAACGCGGTTTTGAAGAACCTGCAACTTATGAAAATTATCTTTCGACATATGCGCAAAAACGGGACTGCTATATGTCATCACGGGACGGATACACGTCTTATACAAAGTGAGCTTGTGTCTGAGGGACATCTTACTCCTATGACAAAGCAACGGATGGAGGCGACCCAAAACCATCGCGGCTTTGTTTCGTACTCTATCTATATGTGACTCGAAATTTAAATGTTTATCTAATGTAACACCGAGATATTTGACCTCGTCGGCCCAAGGTATATCGGTTCCTTATAGCCTGATGGGCTCGAGGTTATTATTACGTCGTAAAGGATCGCAGAGTATCGCGGCGCTCTTATCAGGATTAACTTCTATGCGCCATCGACGAAACCATTCACCGAGTGTGCAAACGGCCTTTTCGATGCGCTTCCTAAGAAAGTCCGACCGCAAGCTGGAAGTGTAAATAACAGTATCGTCAGCATAGCAACCTACCTCGACCCGTTTAGACCGAGGTAGGTCACTGATGTACAGATTGAAAAGCGAGGGCGCGAGTATGGAGCCTTGTGGCACACCTGAGCGTATCGGGTGGGGCAAGGATAGTTCCCCATCCACTCTAAAGCGGAAAGTCCTATCAGTAAGATAATCGTGGATAATATGGATTAACTTATCGGGTACGATTGATTATGTACATCTCATAACCATTGCGAGGTATAATGCATATTTACAGATTGTGATAAATAAAAGCCGAGGAAGTCGTAAGGACTGCCGACTGAAAGTTAACAATGGAATAACTGTGTTCTTTTTTTATTTGTAAATTGAAATTATTAACATTAGCCTGGTTTTCACATCTATGGATACACCGAGCAATAATTATATATAGTTTATTAATTAATTAATTAAACATATGGTAGACTGCACGAACTCAATATAAAATATCTATATTACATGTAGATAGGAGGCCGCCGTACTATATATATAGTGCATATATGCTCGCTAGTCTGACGCAAGCGCAGTACGTCACAGGCATTTCGGTGAAGATTCTCTAGCAAGTCGAGGTCATCGGTGACGCGAACCCATAAATTTTTCTTATTACTTATACTTATTCAGTAAACGCAAAACAGTAAAAATCAACGCTACTTTTAAACATGCGTTTGTTTGATATATATTTACGCATAAACGAAAAAAAATAGATTGATTTTATCCGAATTTAGATCCCAATAAGATTTTATTATTGAATTCCATAACCAAAACAATTAGAAGCCACAAGATTATGTTCCAAAAAGTCTAAAACTACAAAGACGCGTAAGGAATAGGTACACGATGTGTTCATACGAGTTTATAACTTTTGTGGAAATCCCTGTAAACATTGTACCCATTAAACTATAACAAACATTACGGTAAAGAAAAGGCCTCTGTTCTTGTTTCTGAAGTAATTATAATGCGTAGGGACTAAAACTTTTTCCCCACTATCCTAGACAAGGCCAGAATAAAATGAAATCTACAGTAGCTCTACCAATGTTTAATATACCTAGTCTTACCATAAATACTGAAACAAAGAAAAAATATATTTTCTATTGCAAATAACATTTATTACTTTTAATGTGTGTTAGTTTAATACATACCTATATATAAAATAATTTTAAATATAAAAAGCTTATTCGAAGTGTCTCCATTGGCTGCAATACAGTCCTTTAAACGCTGAGGCCAGTTATTAATAGAAGCACGCGTTTTTTCTATGGGAAAATTCTTCACTGCCAGTCGTACTGATTGTTTTAGGGACTCCAAATTATCATGGCGTTTAGAGCAAGCC
>MU160448.1:9539-35162 GCA_015888305.1 Antheraea pernyi | reverse complement strand
TAAGGGCTGGTAGAGAGGGAAGATGCCATGGGCAGAATCGTAACTTTGTAGCCTAAGAGTCCCTGAGTAACGGGTACTTCAAGAACTCGTCCAAGATATATTTACACTTGCTTACCATGACGCTTAAAACAATTTTAATAATTATTTAGGAGTAGTCCAGGGAAGCTATTAACGCCTTGCTACACCAATAGGATATTTAATTCGAAAGAAAAAAAAGTTATTTAACAGATATCTTTATAAAATAATTATTGCTGATTGATACTGATCATTGCCACTTATACATCTTTGATACACTCGTACAGGAAATACTTTATCATATTTTTCAAGATCGTAAAGCAGCAGTAAATTGATACTACTAAATAATTTTCAGGAGTAAAAATTCTGTGGACGCTTAGACTTTAGCTACAATACTAATCAGCAGTATATTTGTTTCGATTAAATAGATATCTTTCATCGGGCTATGCATACAATTTTTATATAAACAGTAATAGATGAAACAGTTCAGTACCGTAGTCAGGTGAAGCTGTTAAGACCTTGCTTGGTCAATAGCGTAGTCAGTTCGAAAAAAAAAAAAAGTTCAGTACCTTTCCGGTCATCATCCGGTTTTTTTAGTGAAACGAGCTTTAGTGTTATCAATAAAAATAGTATATAGTTTTTATAAGTAAAGCCTTTATTGTTAGTAGAATAGTCAATATAGTTTGATTATTAAATGAAAAAAAAAAAAAACAAATAATATATAATATGTGAAAAAGCGAAGAACCGTTGTAGGTTGTTCCTACTATTCATCTATTTTTGAGTACTGGTTAATATTACACAACAAAATAAATATTTCTCGATAAAAAATTTATAAGCTCTGAATTATCAAAATATTTTAAAATTAAAACACAAAAAATATTTATTAGGTATAAAAATGTGAATTATGACGCACGGAACACTAATCGACGTTTTAATGAAATTGTGAACAATAATCATATTATATTAAAGTATGAGATAATATAAGTATACTATAGACTACTGCATATGGCGATGGGAAAAACGTAGTCGCAGCTTCTCGCAAGATGGCGCATCAGCGCTTGCATCACCATAAATAGTATAATAAAGGTGATTACGAACGCGCTTCGCCACCATCCGTGTCAGTCAGTGTATGTGTGAAGTTTATTCGTATTAGTGATGGGATTATTTTATCGATAAAAAAAAAACGAAATAAGCCTTTATTACAATGAAAATAGCAACGTTTATTTTTAGACAAATTTTACTGAATAGGCAATAAATTTCATATTAAAATCGCATTTCAACCAATTTTTTTATTCATATAATATGTTAATAAATAGGAAAAATGTTTTTAATAATTACCTGCCCTTTCACGATAAACATTTTGAGGTAGATACTAAAATTATAATGTTTCAAATATTTAAAACATTTTCTGGGTGGTAGGACCGTAGGTGTTTATCTGAATCGAGATTACCATACATAGAGTGTCACTCTGAGACGTGTCTGATTCCGGGATTAGGTGGCGTATACATATACGAAATAGAAAAAGAAGATTACCAGATAGTATTCTGGCGAGATGGTGGAATATATGTTCTCGTCTGTACAACCATATACCCTTTAGAATGACAGGTACTTACGTATTACCGCTACCGCAGTGCGCCTTTTTTCGGAAGTCTATCCTAATCTAACGCAACCGAGACAGACGATATCAATCGCATTGCCCCGAACGAAATACGTATTAACGCCATCGCAACTGAAGTTGCCCAAGTGCAGGCAATCTACATCTGGGCTCTGTGATTGATCTTGCCGTTATACTAATAGGTGGACTACATATTTATTCTAAATTTTCACGTCTTGGTTCGGTTGGACTTACGAAACAAAGACAGCGCGAGCCCGCCGTGATAATGGTCGGCGAGCGCACTGCGGTAACGTTAATACGTAAGTACCGAATGACATTTGTTTGTCTTATCTGTAAAACTTTGGGCGTTCGTTGAAAATCCACTTGATTTAGAGATACAGCGCAATCACTTTCTCGAAGTCCGTTAAAAAATACGAAAGTCATCGTATCGATATAGGCACACCACTAAGTAATATTCCCATGCATTTAACGCGAGCGCAAATAGCATCAACTTAGTTGTTTTTTGCATAAACGAATCGAGTTCAGCGTCTTTATTATATGTCATTATTTACATAAAACTGAGCGCGCGCGGTGCTTGCGCCTTTAATTAATTAGATAATGTCATTATCTAATTGTACCATCTATTACTGTAAAGAATCTACATGTTCCAGTTCTTATTTATTTAATACTAGCCGACGCCCATAGCTTTGTTTGAATGAGTATGCTTCTGATATTCATTTTTGAAATGAAACTTCTTATCGGACGGTAGAGAAAACAACTTTCCGTTACGCGTTTACCGTAAGTAGTATGTAAGTATGTATGTCTGTCTTGGTCTAGTAGTTTACAAAAATATGTAAATGTATAGTTAAGTATTCATAGTACGAGACTTCGAATATTTATTTATTTGTTATATATATATTACTTTACAGAACAATTAACAGATAATTAATTTTGATATCTACAAACATGTTGTGCCAATAACAATGTAATAAGTATTACATTTTATGTAGAAACTATATTCTACTAATAGTATTGTATATTCAAGTTAATGCGTTCTAGGTATGACTGTGACTGGGATGTTAATTGTTCTTGTGTATTTGAGAATGTATGTGTAAGTATATCTGATATGTTCCAGTTCGATACTTTATTCTACCAATATTATTTTGGTTTCTAATTCAGTTTTTGGATAAAAATATTCCGGTTATGCTGGAATATATATATGGTATATAGTTTATGATCTTTTTTATATATACATAATTCAATCCATATAAGCCAAAGAAGGTTCACTTCCTCCGCGTGTACACACAATACACGTACTGTCTTTGTTTTAATACTATCGATACTGATTAACTCCTATGGGAAAGACTAGTTACATTTAAACTTTTTCTCGTTTTTTATTTTAACATATTTCTTGTCGACTGGGATGTTAATTGTTCTTGTGTATTTGAGAATGTATGTATAAGTATATCTGATATGTTCCAGTTCGATACTTTATTCTACCAATATTATTTTGGTTTCTAATTCAGTTTTTGAATAAGAATATTCCGGTTATGCTGGAATATATATATGGTATATAGTTTATGA
The DNA here is from genome assembly GCA_015888305.1 of Antheraea pernyi. Classification (NCBI taxonomy): domain Eukaryota; kingdom Metazoa; phylum Arthropoda; class Insecta; order Lepidoptera; family Saturniidae; genus Antheraea; species Antheraea pernyi. The sequence goes on along the minus strand of MU160448.1, from coordinate 31,969 downwards.
TCTTTTTCATATATACATAATTCAATCCATATAAGCCAAAGAAGGTTCACTTCCTCCGCATGTACACACTGATACACACACTGTACTTTGTTTTAATTTTATCGATACTGCTTAACTCCTATGGAAAAGACTAGTTACATTTAAACTATTTCTCGTTTTTTTATTTTAACATATTTCTTGTCGGTCTGTATCAATTCTGTCTAGAATATTATGTAGTTTAAAGCTATTAGATAATATGTTTAGGTTGTCAAAGCAAAAATAGACACTATGACAGATTTCAAAATATACATTACAATTGTCATTTAGTCAGGCACTGACTTGACTTGACCTGACAAAAGTTAGGTTTTTTTAAATTATAAACTGATAGTAAGCGATCACCGCCGTTCATAGACACTAGCAACACCACCACCAATGTGTTGCCAACCTGTGTTTGGGGGGAAGGGGAGGTGGGCCTCCGATGCTCTCACTGACCGAAAGAAACGCAACAACGCAAGCACTGTTACTTCACTTCGGTTTTTTGTAAGAGGGTGGTACTACCCCGGGCGAGCCGACCCATTCTTGCTGAAACCAGTAATAGCTTTCAGCGTGGCTCTACCATCTACAGTATACCTACGTACACAGTTGTACGTCTATATTCATTCAAACTTTACTAAAACGGTATAATTATCCTCGTCCCAGTCCCAGTGACACTGTAACTCATATACCTACGCATATGATGTAAATCGCAAATATCAATGGATTAATTACGATTAGATACGGTTGTAAAGTCTTTTGTTTTGAGACATAAACGCGCCGGGCCGACGCGTGTCCCAGATCCCTTTGAGAGACTACAGTAATCATTATTTAGCTATTCATCTTTATAAATCGGTGACGTATTTTTTTACTTAAGATTTGGCAAGGCAATGCTTGAAATGTGTAGCGTACACACAAACACGTTTACACACAAAAACTGGCAAGAACAAGCAGATATATTATTACAGTTTTCAAGACATATAACAGAACATTTCATGGGTCTCTGGCATCAAAGAATGCACGCTATTACTTTGATTGTATTTTACTAGACGTAAAAGCTCGCTACAGGTGGGATCATAAATCATATTTTTGTATGGTAATGTGCAGTGTACTGTCTATATTCATGTACATTTTATGATAAGAATGTAAATTTACCTGTCTGTAAAAAAATTATTGGAGGTGGAGGAGGAGGAATAATATTAATGAGTAATAAAATACATTTTAAAAACGAACACGTCCAGACACTACGCATTGTGCTGCGTAACGTGTACTCAACTTACTCAGGAGCGGCCTGCCCTATCCTGGGAGCTGGAGGCTAAGTTCCTTGCCCCCGTGTAGCAACTAGCGATTCAAGCAGTTAGATAGAAGCGATATGGACACAAGCTTGAGAAAAGCAGGTGGGAACCTGACGGAAGCCCTTTATGGTCGATACACCATTAACGTCGTCCGTCCAGATTTGCGGGATTGAATAAAGAGAAAGTAGGGCTCCCTGATGTTTCATCTGGCGTAGGTGCTAATCGGGCTCCGATGCTTCCATTGGTACATGCACCTCCTGACCGGTTATCAGTGCAGCGTTGAACCGGATACCGCGCAGCACTCTATCAGAGTGTGTACCATATTGGCACCACATTCTAGCTGCGTCAATGAGGAATTATCTTTTTTTTTATATCATAGGAGGCAAACGAACAGGTGAGTCACCTGATGTTAAATGATCACCACCGTCCATAGACACTAGCAACACCGGGGGAGTCGCAAGTGCGTTGACAGCCTGTGTTTGGGAGAGGGGAGGTGGGCCGTGGCACTGACCGAACGAAACGCAACAATGCAAGCACTGTTACTTTGCGTTGCTTTTCTGTGGGTCGGGTGGTACTACCCCGGGCGAGCCGACCCATTCATGCTCAAACCAGTAATAGTTTCAGCGTGGCTCTACCACCTTCAGTTGTCCAGTGTTGTCCAGCGTGGTGAAAGCCAAGCTCGATAGGCAGAGGAGGTAAGACGTGATTAACTCCTTCTACGAGGACATTATCTTACATAATATACAGATGTACGAAGAGAGAGAGTCTTATAAATGGGTGTAACGCTTTTTTCTCACGTAACGAAAGTATACAAATATTATAATGTAAATCCTATCGAATTACATTCGGAGTTTTTAAAAAATCATAAGAAAATTCGTTCCTGGTAGGGGTTTTCTGACCGTACACCCTTGAATTTAATTGTTAAAACTGCGTTTCTATTTTCCGAAATATGTTTTACAGAAAATGTGTAATTAAATCATAAAATAAACTAACAATAATATTACAAAACAATATGAGATTAATCTTAGTATTATATCTCACGTATATCATGAGTTGAGTAACCGCCTACCGTTCGATTGCGGGGACGAGATAATGCACTGTTGACGATCCTACTTTCCCAGGTTCATCGTCACGTCAGTTCGAAGGTTTCTCCTAAAACGTACATATGATGGTATACTGTGTGAATTCGTGACACACCGATTCTTTTCTTATATAACGAAGTAGTTTTATGACCAACAAAAAACCACATAAGTATATGATTGGCGTAGTTGGCGACAGGGTTTATATTATTATTAATGTGTATCTAATGTTGTGCCTCACAACACAGAGCACAGAGAACAATACCAATTATGTATGATTTTTAAGAAGGCGATAGATATCTCTCATTTATACACGGCGACCCTTCACGCCCGGTATGTGTTGGTAAAATTAAAAAAAAAAAACAACGCAACAATTTACCCAACTAACCGACACCGAATTCCGAGGCAGCAATCCCATAATTGTTCGTAATTTCACAAGTTCGAAATTAATTTACATTTCATTTGCGGTGTTCATAATAACCGAGTGTTCAATGTCGCGGGACGCCATCGCGCTGTGGCGACACGCCTAAAAATAACTGTTATTATAGAAAAATTATATTAAAATTGCATTATTTGTCCTTGATGTAGAAAACTTAGATTCGTGACTGCTGGATCAGTACTAGATTTGCAAATTTTAAATGGTTTATTGAAATTACAATTCTGAATAATATAATTTTGACCAAATTATTTACACTAACATAATTCTACCAATAAGTAAATAACGTATATAATATTCTTAAAGAAAAACAGCTTCTGTCCGCGACTGCTTCCGCGTGGAATTGTTACTTTGGGTTAATGCTAACGCGCAGCGGAAACTCTCAAAATTAAAAAAACATCCCGCTTTTGAAACATTCTACATTGGTGCTCCGGTTCTATTGGTCTTAGCGTGATACAGCCATGCTCGATAAATAAGTTATTTAACACCGAAAAACTTTTTCAAATCGGATCTGTAGTTCCTGAGATTAGTGCGATCAACCATACAAACAACCAAACCCTACAACTTTATAACATTGGTATAGATAAGTATAGATTACTTTATATTCTTGGATGTACACTGGTTCGGTCACCACGTCGATTGACATCCTTTTGGATCCTTGAGAAAGAGCGCGAGCTTTCGGTAAAGGAAAAGTCCTGATGTAACTACAGCACGGTAGTAGTTTTATCAACTCCGCCTGGCTAGTTGGCACCTTTAAGTTTACAACCTCTTGCCAAGCACTTATACGTGTGTTCCGGTAGCTGCACATCGTTATTTAACATCAGAACGAGATTGTGGCCAAACGGTAATACATAAAAGGATTTAAAGAAGTTGGTGCTTGTCACTTTGTCCTTTACAAAATGGTTTTGCTTATTCATGTTATCTCGTCGCGGCGTTTATTTCGTCATATAATAAAACGCCAGCGATGAAATTAAAGCAATTACCGGTTACTAGTTGAAATATTGCAGTACAGAACCCCTAGTCTAATAAAATACACGTAAGTTACTAATTTCAAAGCAAATATTTAATAGGCCATAAACAGACGTTGCTTTTACGTAAAGCGCGCGAAATTATGTTTCAAAACAGAATTATATATTCGAAAAAGCAAACTTTTTAATCGTTCGTCTTATAGCTTTCGTAATAAAGTCGAAAGTTTACGGGTGAGCTTTCGAAGATGGCAAAAGCGTTATTACGACGAACAATGTAGGCACCTAGTTGACAAACAATTGTGATTATGTACGATGGTGTGTCGTAATCGAGTGGAAAATGAAAAGCTCTACGTAAGTTGCGGTTGTCGACCAGAAATATGCTTTTAAATCTTTCCATGAATATATTATCTGAAGAAGTTATGCAAAATATATGTAAATAAAAATCAATTAACGAATGTGTGTAATCACATGGCTTGTGAACGGCTATTTAACAAATTTTATTATTGTTGTGTTTCCAATTATTAATATAAGGGCTGTATGAAATAAAATATGAAAAAAATGTATTAAAAAATCCCCATTTATGTGGTTTTTATAAACGGATGTGACGCAAATGACACCTCATGTAAAAAAACAGTCACTAATAAAATCATTTCAATATATTAAGTCCATTTACTTAAGTCGCGTCGTCAATAAATTTACAATAACTTTTGATAGAGTGAACCGATTTTAGTGAAACAAAGACTAAGTGTTACTTGAGGATATGCTTTATGATTCATAGTTACGAAGTTTTATGGTAAACGCAGTACTTTAGCGGTGACGCGTGTTCAAACAGACAGACAAACATATCTAAAAATGGTTTAAATCAATTGATTGAATTGATCGATTGTATTCTTATTCCAAGACTTCTGAATTTTTACAAAAATCTAAAAAGTACAGACACGATAAATTGACATTCTTATTATATGTATAGATAAAAGGTTACTGTAAAGCTAACAAAAGAACAAGTATACAAGTAATAACATAAATAAGGTAGGTAATGTAAATGTTCACACAGATATAAAATTATATAATTATAATTATGAATTATATAATACATGAAATGATAAAATTATAAAAAAATAATTACTCGTGATAATTTTCTTGAGTTTGAGAGACCCCGTGTGAAAGAGGTCTATATCAAAGATTTTCGAGACGCTGTTAATTTGGTTGCTAGCTCTAGTTAAGGGAATTCAATAAGGTGATTTTCAAAATACAGATAAAATAACATTGAGTTGTTCAGTTGTCAATAAGGTAATTTTCAAAATACAGATAAAATAAGATTGAGTTGTTGAGTTGCCATTTCATTTAATTGTCTGGTCATGATATAAAGGGAAAAATTGGTGGATTTTTTTCATAAGTACAACCGTGCAAATCCGGGGTGCATCTGTATACCTATTTTGCTACGAAATCCTACTATAGTTTTCTATTATAAAGGCCGAAGATTATCGATAAGGCGATTTTTTATGTATGTTTCTGTATGTCTATTAAAAAAAGGTTTTTAACGGGGCGGATCTGTATACCTATTTTGCTACGAAATCCTGCTATAGTTCTCTATTATAAAGGCCGAAGATTACCGATAAGGCGATTTTTTATGTCTGTCTGTATGTCTATTAAAAAAAGGTTTTAAACGTATTTTTGTGTGATTTGGTACACGGAAAGCTTATTTCAACCCTAAATTGATAGGGTATAAGAACTATCTTATATAATAATTTTACTAAACAAACATAACCTCAATCAACTTGGAATAAATTTTGTACATGGAATGAATATGAAAAAAATTAAAACTATAAATTTTTTCAAAAATCTATTTATTTTTCTTACATAAAACAATTGTTATAGATTAAAACTTTATTTAACTCTTAACCGGGAGATTTTAGCGGGATTTAGGTCTGTCACGTAGTGGATTTTATATTTTATTCATAATCTTGTGTTACTTGACTCTATATTGTGATAAATTGGTGGTGTTTTATGTAATATAGTTTGCTTATTGTGCATAAGTGAAATGAATGGAAAATAATACCATGAATTCTGGGATTCCACAAAAACTCCATGGAAAGTTCTAACAAGATGGCCACCATCTTGTTAGTTTATTGAAATTATATCCAGAAACTTATAATATCGATACTTACTTGACAATGGCAGTAATAGTCTACTAGAAGACTGGTTGCCAAAAATGGAATGGAAGAAGAACTTGTAATACTATTAACTACTCGACAATGGCAGTAATAAAGATTGGTTGCCAAAAATAAAGTAAAAAAAAACTCTTAACCGATTTCAATAGAACTTTGTATATGAAAATTATGCTATTCCAAAATTCATAATTTCTAAAAATTATTACTAATAGTTTCCTACATCGAAGATATCAGCTCATTGCAGGGATTTGAACGTACGTAAAAAAATATTTCATTACTTATCACTCTGTTCCAAAAAGTTAGGCTTCGGTTGTGTTTCCCCAATTTTAAAATTCTTTAAAAATTCGAGATATCTTAAAAGTCCATACCTCTTATATGAGTTTAAGATTGCAATGTGTTCCGTCTCACATAGGACTAGAAGGAAATAACAAAGCCGATGTGTTAGCAAAGCTAGCGTTAGTAGAAGGTTCAGAGATAAATATTTTCCACAGTATTCAGAAATGTTATATATAGATAAGGTGTCATAACAGCCTCCACCTATATCGTGGTTCACAAAAGCGAATATCAACAGAAGTTTACTTGTTTCTACTTTTAGATTACAGTCTGAACACATTCCACCTGGAAATATTAGATTTCTAATGAAAATTATAAGTTCGGCAGTTTGCAAAGAGTGTGGTAAGGATGACCACATTCGTCATTTTTTGATAAAATTTAACAAAAATAAATTGCGTAGGATGCGATTTATTAGGAAATTTAAAATCAATATCGGGAATGTGGGTGTTTATAGCAGCATTCTGGTAAAACCGACATCGGACTGTTCTAAAAAGCTGTGTAGTTTATTTATGTTTCCTAATTAGTTTTTTTTTTTAATTTAAGAGTTTTAGTTGTACATCGATATAGGTTACGATTGGATTGACGTATCATAAATGAGTCCCTGAATAAAAATAATTAAAAATGAATATTTGTACGATTTCGTCGACTCGTGTTTCGTGACAGGCAGACGGACAGACATCTGTCAGCGAGATTATCCATACCCGCTGGCTAATAATGAAATAATAGTCCTTGAACTATTCATAAATTATCTGATTCGAGTGTTTCTGTTACACTAGTTTACGAACGTGACTTCGCTCAGTTGGCTTTTAAAGTTAAGCAATTGCGTAGTGATAATATAACCACTGGTAACTGGTTATTGACCAGATGCCTGATAACATTCGAAGATTGTAACAATAAATACAAAACCTTTAGATTTCCTTTAGTTACCTGTCGAGTTTAATAACTGTGGCAGGTCACTTATATACGTCCCGGAGTCCCGCAAGCAGACTCCACGGTCCGTGCCACCTCCGGTAGCCTCGATCCCGTCGGAGGAAGCCTGGACGACTGTAGTCCGCCGCCACAGGAGAAAGAAGGAGAAGGCGACTCCGGCGGCGGCTGCAGTAGCCACGAGTACCAAGGCGACAGGTGCTAAAAAAAGGAGGAGGAGGCGAAAGAGGGCCAGGGACAGACTCGCTCCTCCTCGCTCGGCAGGAGTGCTCGTCACCATGCGGCCGGAGGCGGAAAAAGGGGTTTTAGTCCGTGCGACTCGGACATAACCCACCCTCTCCCCCGGGAGGGTGGCGTATCCATAAGGGATTTCCCCACGTTAAAAAAAAAAAAGGTCACTTATATACGTGTTTCTGTAGTTGGGAAGTATCTGTCCTCACAACTACTAACATTATAATTAAATATAAGTCAAAGGCTAAATTAACACCATGTTTATTCGTTTGCAAAATAACCCCGTAATACATGGAGTGTAGTATTACGTACAGACATACAAATACCGACCGATGTAATTAGATACGCCGATAGCCGTGTTTTATGCTAGAGTCGAAACAATGGTCTAGTTTATGAGGGAGCTGTGAAGTCTGATTTATCATGAAAGAGCTGTTTCACCACTGAGTCACTTAATATCCTCATTTAACTTACATTCTTGCATTTACTTATCACTCAAAGTTCAGAGTTAAATTTATAACTGCCTTATACATGCAAGACTGTGTGAACATACTTTAATATATTAAAAATGAATGTTAAATATACGATTGTACATGAAAAGATAAATTGGAAAAATTTATAAATATCTTTTCAATTTATTTCAATTTAACTGTATTGTGACGGTTACGGGAGCCTTCGTGAATGGAGCATGAATGGGTCGGCTCGCCCGGGGTAGTACCACTCTCTCACAAAAAATCGACGTGAAGTAACAGTGCCTGCATTGTTGCGTTTCGTTCGGTAAGTGAGAGCGCCGAAGACCACCTCCCTCCCCTCCCCCACTTACCCCTTCGCTCCCCTCTCGCCCATCCCCCAAACACAGGCTGGCAACGCATTTGCGACTCACCTGGTGTTGCTAGTGTCATGGACGGTGGTGACCACTTACCATCAGGTGACCTACCTGTTCGTTTACCACCTATAGTATATAAAAAAAAGAATATATTGAACTTTTTTTATGCTTTGTAGGTTTTACCGCTTGACCACAATCTCATCTGATGTTAAATAACGACTTGGTCTATGATGGTAAACACGCCAAACCTAGAGGGGGGTTGCTCTCATGTGCAGCTGCCGGAACACACCGGAGCAGGTGCTTGGCGATAGATCTTCGACTTGAGGGTGGAAGCTAGCGGGCGGCGAACTTAGAAAAAGCCCTACTGCTATGCTTTCATCACGATGTTTTCCCTCACCAGAGAAGCTCGGACTAGGATTCGAACCTACGTCCATCGATGAGGTGTTCAAACACGCTATCAACTAAACCATCATCGCTTCAACACGAACAGACAAGAACAAAAACCACGAAAACATAATTTACTATTAATAAGTGTTACTTTCAATCGTAAACAAACCAGAGATACTAGAACAAGTCTCTCTTATATCCGGCAATCGAAAGAGAAATTCCTTTTCGTGCATATTTCAATTTAATATTTCACATAAGTAAAGTCTACAACGAGGACTATTCGTTATGTCAATATAGCTATTGTGCTAGCAAGGAAATTTATAGAAAATCAATTCTTTAGAAATTATACAATGAACTCTGTTCAATACAGGTCAGTTCGACTGATCGGTATGGCTCGTTATAGACGCTTTGTAGCTGCGGATCGTAGGTTCAATTACGCAATGTTATATTATCCTTAAACAAGACATTCACAAACTTATGCACATCTGGGACGACTTTAATATGTTAATATGATTATAACTGATTATAATACATTTCATAGCTTTTCGTATACTAGCTGTATCCGCGGTTTTGATCGCCTGAACATGAGAATGTATTTATAAATAAAGATTTTTAAACATTAAAAACTGATTTATTTTCTAAATCAATATAGCTATTTATTATCTCATAATATGAAATTGAACGCAGTAAAGAGCTTTATATATATATTATAGGTTTTAGCATTTTACAACAATTTCTGCTAATTTTAAATAACGACATCGTCTATGATAATTAAGACGGTAAACCTAGAACTGCTGGATGGAATACACAAACAGATGCTTGGCGACAGATTTTCAACTTAAAAGCTCCAACTCAATTGCAAGAATTCGAACTTACGCTACTCGACACTATGTCCAACGCTATCATATCATTAGTTAAGCCATCATCCTTCCTAATTTCCTTAATCCTTCATAATTTCCATGGTGTAAGAATCCCACTGCTGGGCTAAAGACTCTTTTCCTATGAAAAGAATAAGAATACAATCACGACGCCAATCCACGACAAATTGCCAATGTCAAAGGCTAAAAAGACCCACAGTTCTATATAAAGTTAGGCTAAAAAAATATTTAGCCCAGTTATGGAACTCTTAGAGGTTAACGTTATTAATCTTATTATTTAATATAATAAATGATTGTATCTCCATAATGTTATGTATTAAATGTAAGCAAATTTTAGAGATCATGTTTATTATGAAAGTCAAATAAAATAAACGTCGACGTGCTTTCCCTCACGCTTTAGGATAAGCCATGGTACACTCAAAGGCTTTTGCTACAAGCCTCTACCGTTCGATATACTTTTAAGATAGTCGCCGTGTTCTTGATCGTAATTTAATTATTTTATTTATTAATACAATCACTTCGTTCATTATTTACAGAGCGATTGTACAAAATAAATAATAATAGTTAATTATAATTTATAAGCAATAACAGAATAGAATTGAGTGTTCTGTTAAAACGGGGTCATGGTTGTTTCTAACTGGAAGGAAATTTGACTTATATATCTAACTTGAAATTAATATGAAATTTTACAGTTGCAAAATAAATAACACGTATGTTTTTATTGATTTCTAAATCAATAAAGATAGAGGAGGTGCAAGAGGTTAAATTATACTTCTGCAAATCGAAAACTCACTAAAAATCTATCTTTTATCATATAAAGATATTTATAATAGTTATTTAACATTTGTTTTATGTGTCTTACCATTTTGGTTTCATAAAACGCAAACCGATTGCGTTGATGTCTTTTGTTCATACACTATGTTATACCGTTTATCAAATATTTTCTACAAATAGAATGTAGCTATGTTAAACAATATTATTGTACTATGACTTACAAATATATTATATGTTCTTGAAATAATATATACTATAATAAATTTTCTATATATACTGTCTCTTCAAAAGTTTGTATTGAAAATAGATTTCAAGCATAAAGCAGCGTATTGAGCACAAATTTAGTAAATCATATTTCAGTTATATGAGTATAATAGAATTTTTATGTACTTACTGTATTTTTTCTTATTGTGACAAATTTGAAACCACGCGGAGCGGTGCGTAAAACCTAGTTTAAAATATATGGATGCTTTCTAGCAATATCTAGGTAGGTTGGTAGGTCGAACGGGTCGGTATAAAGTTTGCTTAATAAAGAGAACAGCCGGGGATGTTCCTTTCCACCGAGCTGATCGAGCTAGTGAGGCGGCGCGCGCGATTGTGTTCAGTCTTCACGGACTTTCAACCGTCGCGTGCGCATCTTTACGCGCATACGCTTTTACATCGTTGCCGGTAAATTTTCAAGTTTTTTTTTCTCGTTATATATTTTCTATTTGCTTGTTATTATTTATATACAATCATTTAAATTTATATTACTTTTTCATTTATCACTAGTGGAGTTTGATAAACATTAATTTAAAATTAAAATTTGGGTATATATTATATGAAAAACCTGAGAAACGATTTGTTTAAATTATTTTCTAATTAATATTTGTACTTGTGAATTGATTTATAATTATACTATTATTTTTCATATTTTTGAAATACAATAAATACGTGCCTTCAAAGTTGATAAATTTAATACATTTAACCGCGTAAACTTTTATGACTAACTATAAAAAATAATGTTTCTTTTGTATCCATTTTAATTACTAACGAAAACTTTCTATAAATTCCGATATGCAATAAGTTTAAACGATCAAAATTCAATAAAACGTGAAGTGAATTTGCTCTTAATATGTCAAATACATATGCCAAAAATACGAATTATTCTAATATGTATGATATAATAATTTTATTCAATACTAAGTCTTGGTATTTGACGTAACACTTTCGGATATTTGATATGAATTTTATTGATATTTCGACTTTCGTAATTGCTGCATTTAATTGCAGTCTCCATGATTAATGTTTAATTCACTTCCATCATCACAAATTACTCTTAATGTCATCATTGACTCGTTAACTTTGTTTTTGATATAAATTGTGTAGAATTGAAAGTAAGTTATGTTTTTATTTTTATTTTTCTATATTATATTTATAATGTTTCATGAATTTTAAGATTGCTCTACCTGATGTTAGGTGATAATGTAGACAAAGGTGATGACTCCCTAATCCCATTGTGTAAGGATGATATTGGAATATGTCGAGAACTGCTTGGTGACATAACTGATGGTATTAGCTAAGGGAACAAATATTTTTGTGATTTTATTTATATTTTTATATCATAAATATCATATTATGTTATGATTTCTCTGTTATTCATTAATTTTAGTATGATATATAACGTATATTTTTTATATTTTATCATCCAATAAATTACTTTTATTTAAAGGAAAATGTATTATTTATTATTCAATAAAAATGCTCAAAACAATGTAAATTAAAATTACTACTTATTTCAGTCACAACTATATATATCTTGAAATATAACTGTGAAATGTATACGTATTAATTTAAAAATTATAAAAACCTATTGAAAAGTTTAGACCCCTCATGTATTATGATATATGACAATTGAACCTCATGATTCTCTAGTACAGTCATATTAAAACAATAACCCAAGGCTCCAAAATGTTATACATAGGCATGTCAGGTATAAAAAATTAGTAAATAATGAAAATCTCAATAGAAAAACAAACTCCTAAATTATTAAGAAGAACAAAAATGACATATCATTATGTAATGCTTGCTAAATTAATTAACCTTCCTTATTGTACTGAGAAGTATAATTAACAAACAGTTCGGTATTTATGTTTTTGTAAAAAAACTTTTAAACTGTAAGTCGTTCATGAAGTTATAGTTGCGTTTTAGCCGCAGTTAATAAATTCTCAGGTGAAGGTTATGTTGTATAATAGTATATACAACTATTATTATAATTATACGAACACATAATTAAATTTTATTGCTACTAAAATTGAAATATTAAAAAAACATCGGAATACATCCTGGGAAGAGAATATGATGTTTTTACATTTTAGAATTACGCATATCATTGCAATATACTACAAAAAAAGATTATTAAAAAAAACGTTTTTTTAAAGGCTTTATACACATATTCAAGCGAATATATGTATCCTTTTGTACTTTACCCTTTCAAGATTCATATTATAAGAACCGCTAATAAGTTGACATTACTAGGTATAGAATTGGATATAAATTAACATATAGTCATCAACTGGACAAAGTTTTGCCAAAATTATGACAAAAAGCTATATTTTAACAGTGTAAACTTATACAAAATTCAGCAACTCTCTTTCGGTCGTGTTTTTGGCACTATTTCCACACAATAAGAGGGAGAAATCAAAACATTACTATTTATAATGAAACTATATTCGTATAAGTATATGTTATATTTTGAGAGTATAGCTAGAAGCCTTACAATAAGTCGTGTAGTTAATTTGCCCTGAGAATTAATATTTTTTCACACAAATTGTAATTCTTCAAATACGCACCCTGACCGACTTACCTGTAACCTCAGTCTTATCGACGCGACCGCTCGACATCAAACAATAGTGTAACATTTTTTTAATTTTTTTGTTTTTCTTTTTCATTGATTTTCATAAAAAAATACCCGTTGCCTTGTCAAATATGTTAGACAATGTCCGAAATGTGTAAAAAGGTAATTATGTGGGAGTTGCGCAAGAGTTGCCGGCGGTGGCGTGAGAAGACATTGTCTCTATTCCGCGGTCGACAGTTGCTTTTTGTCTCGTCATTATACAATGAGGAATCGTTTTATGGTGCTGTTTGTTTAATTTATCAGTTACCTTTATAGGGTTTTAATTATATATGTAAACGTCAAAGTAAAAAGTTTTCACGCGATACGAATTGCAACCCGGTAAAACCTTATAATGACAAACACACGTACAGAAGAATTATTTACATAGAGATATAGAATATATATAATAGAATAGAATGTATCTCAGAATTTTTGGTATCGAAATAACCGAGCATATAGGCTACTCCAATATCTAATAGAATAAGAAAGAAGTGCAACTTCTATAACGCATAAATCTAAATAATTCAAGCTGGTAGAAGTAAAACAGAGAATAAAATAATATAACTATTATATAAGTAAAACTCCTTATGGGAGGGCTTTGAAAATCTGATCGAGATTAACGACAAGTGGTGGGGGTAAACACTGTGTCGAATAAAGTATTGAAAACACGGTTTCTCGGCCGATCATCGAAGTTAAGCAACGTCGTGCGCAGTCAATACTTAGATGGGTGACCGCTTGGGAACACTGTGTGACGTTGGCTTATTGCTGCTTTTTTTTTAATTAATATGTTTCCTTGTAATACTTAAGTTTCATTTTTGTAGTGTGTTTTGACGACACACCCGGTTTTTTATTATTTTATTACAATAGTGTTAGTAACTATAAAAATATCAATCACAAACAATAACCTCATTTCTCGTTAAGTGACAATGAGGCCAAATATTAAACTGCCAAAAAACCCATCAATAGATTAGACGGAATTTTGTCCTGCACGTTCTTTAATGTCTCAGATCGTTTTAGAATTCAGAAACTCATCCCTTTGACGATTCTATATTAGCAATTGTCCAGAATCATTATTTGGTTCAATCTATCAGATACGGTATATTTTTACTAATGGGTTTTCATAAGTTAATCTATAAGGAGAGCATTAATAGTTCTCGGATTCATTTCTTCTAGCGGAATATATTTTATAATAATTATATATCTATATTAATTAATTGAATACAACTGACCCGTTATTTAATTCGTAACAAGCAATCTGAAAGTATATGTACAAAGTATAATAGAGTATTTGTGATTATTTAATATATAATTATTATTCTTGTGACAAGTGACATAACGCCGTTTGTGAATCGCTGCCGTGGGAATCCGATTTAGGTAAGTGATTACATTATTCAATGATTATTATATACATTTGTGGATTGTGATGTCAATTTCGAATGTGAATATTTAGAACAGAATGTTCACCAACTGAATATATTTACATATAAATACAACGTGTGTCCGCGACTGCGTCCACGTGGAATTTCATGTACAAAGCCAGTCCTTAATAACAAATAGGTATCAGACATCAGTCTTTGTGATCGATTCTGTTCTTTGAAACGAATCATGGTACAGAAACATGCAGTCGCTACTCACACTCTGACTCTGGACGCGGTGTGTTACTCAAAACAATTGTTATGCCTCAGAAACATGCTTACTTTTATAATATCATCGATTTGTAGTTTATTGAAACTACGAATTTAAAGTAATAAATTAGCCATTTGGCATTCTGACATCCTCGTTCGTTAGTGAATCCGTCTCACCGTCACCTAATCTTATCTCGGAACTACTTGTCCATTAACTAAACCATTAATTAAAAGCGTTGAAACATAGTCAGAAGATTAAAATTTAACAGCAAAATTTAAGACACACCGATTTGTAATACAATAAATCGAAAGGTACAAAGTAAAATAATTCTATACATTAATCGATATTTGCCAGAAATTTTAAGAGTAAATAGCCTAGTTGTCCAATAGCGAATTTCAAGTTTTATTCAATCCGTAACACAGAGAATCAAAAACCCACCGAGAACAGCCATGTTTATTGAAAGAAAGAAAGAAATACTTTATTGTTGGAACAACCATACAATTAAATTAAATTACACAAACTAATTAGACAGAAAAAAAAACATTTTAAAATGAAAAAATAGATGTCCAACAATTGGCGAACCCATTCAGCAAAAATCTGCAATACTGTAAGTAGTACTGCAGCGCTGATTTTCGATTTTATCGAATTTTATTTATATTTTATATAGGCATATATGATGATAAACGGACGCTAAAGTTAGTACAAAATTTGAGACGCACAAACAAATAACACAGACACATGTAACACGTCACAGTTGGTCATACTAAAAAGAAATAACTACTGTAACCACAAATTTAGGATTAAACAAAAGAAATATAAATGTACACGGAAAAAGATTTAATAATAATAATTTAATATTGGTTATAATAATTTTATATCAAGTATTAAATACATTATCTATCATTTAAAATGATTACAAGAACAATAGCAGTAACCACATAATGTGATATTCCTACTAATTTACTAATTTACTTGTACGTAATGCTAACAGAAAACGTCCTGTGGTTAAATTGTAGTCCGGTGAAGCTGTTAAGACCTTGCTTGGTCAATAGCGTAGTCAGTTCGAAAAATAAAATGTCCTGTGGTTAAAACTTTCATTTAATTCAGAATCATAATAAATCAAACAATCATAAAAAAGTATGCACATACAGTGTTAATAGTATTTATGTGTATCTGTTAATAATCCATGTTACTCAAACCTACTAAAATAATAGGTGTAGCGCCACCTATGAATGATAAAAGTGTATGGTTTTGTTTCAATAACTGAAAAAGTAAATGAACAACTTAAAAAAAAAACTACTTAGCTATACTAAAGTGCCAAGTTCATTATTTTTAAACTTTAAAATAGGAAGAGCTTATATATTCGATTATATGTCTTATTAAACTCTTACAATTTTTTATTTGCATGAACGTTCGTGCACAAATAATTCATATTAATTCTATTTCATATCAATCCACTCCACTATATATCCATAATGCATAAATCATTATGAAGAAGAAAGCACGTATTTTAATATTACTAAAAACATTCTTAGCAAGTTGCTTCTACGATATATTTATCCTATTTATGTATACATACTGCATATATAGTAGCCACTCATACTATTTTTAGTTCTCAGTTGAAATTAGCGAATATATACTAGTAGCTGGGAAATTGTGTTCAATATTGTGATATTGGTATGTTCTTAGATCTTAGAATTACATCACGTCAATTGTTATAGAAAATATAACTCCCTAACGTGTCTCTGAGCTGGTGCCAGAATTCCATTTTAATGAGTGTTCTTTTAATTTTTATAACAGCCACCAGGATCTTAATCAGAACCTACAGACCTCGTTAATCTTTTTGGCCTCTCTGAATATAGTCCTAAGCGCGCAATACACTCAAGAGTTTAATATAAAATAAAGATAAAATATTAATATAGGAATCTAAAATTGGAATTTATTTATACATAAGTTGTATCTATGTTATACATATGATATATACATATTTTTTTGTTTTATGCAACGATATTAAGAGTGGTGAAAACGTTTGGCGCGAACTTTGTTACATGTAGCGCAAAGCAGATATCAAGATAAAAAGATCAGAATTAAAAAAAATGACTAAGGATTTGATCTTTTAACTAAGCTATAACGAAACTTATATTAACTAGAAAAAAGAAATTAAAGTAAACGTGAGATAATATCATAAGATTTCATCGAGTAATGTCGCATCGTGACATTTTCACTTATCCTTGGTACCGTGGATGCGCGTGCACACGTCTCACGCTTTAGCCGCGATGCACTGAGACGAATAAGATGTCGTTTACTTGACTGTAGCTTCATAATTTATATATTGGATATATGGATGGAATATATTGAAAACGTAAGATTTCTAGCGTAACTACACTGAAAAGACCAGTAGTAAATTCATCGGATACACTCTCAGTGTAAAAAGCGTTATTATAATGCCGCGCACCTTCAAGTGGCGAGGACTTTATAATAACGTTGCCATTCACAAATTTCGACAAAACGAGTTTAGATATAAAACCATATCAGGATATAATATTTACTAAAACAGGCTGCGTTAGAAGAGCTGCAGTTAACAATTATACTCAGCGAAAATATCGCAAATAAAACGCAGCTAAAAATCAATTTTAAGAGATATGTAGCCAATAAAACGTAAGCGTAAAATCAGCAACGATGCTTGCATTGTAATATACAGGACATAACCTAAAAATAAAGGGAAAATAAATAAAGAATGCTGTAAAAAACTCACAATGTTACTTCACCAACTCGGACGCTCTAAGATACATTCTGGAAGAATAGTATAGTTGGCAACACTAACGTATTACTACGTCGCGTTTGCATTTTAAAACAACTCGATATTATTTTTATACCAAGTAGTAAGTTTTTCCAATAACGATCATTTTGTTACATTGGCCTAAAAAAAATAATATCATAAATATAACCGTCGTTTTATTTCCTTTAATGATCATATCATTTAGAAGTATTTTGGATTAATAATATTAAATCAAAACTATCAGCTATACAAATTTATAAGTTTGTATGACAGATTACTTTTCATGCTATATAAAAAAAAACAGTGATATTAATTTATTATGTAACACGTTATATTTCATTTAATATGAAAAGTAACGGTGTTGAAAAAAAATATTCCACGTTTATCTTGATTGTTAGTCATGCTTAATATGATTAACTCATTAACTAATACTTTCAGCAACTGAACTATAATAAATCTACACGCCAGACAACTTATTATCATTATCAGTTAAAAGTAGATAAGCATTAGCTTTATCTACATATATAATTAGACAGTGGTCTACAGTTGTGCACTCATCACGCAAGAACTAATACATTGATTTCGATTATTCTTTTTAGTTTTACATTTTAGACACGTACCTAGTTCTTATCTAAAAATAGTCACGATATTTATTGAATATAAAGTTATTACAGCTTTAATAAACTACGATTTTACGCGTTCAGCGAAATGCATCTCCCTGCTGTGGTGATGTTAGGCAAGCGGCACGGCGTGATTATTTATATTTTTTATTTGTACATATGATATATTGTTCAGATAATAAATAACGCGAACGAAGTCGCAGGCATCAGCCAGCAATTTATATTGTATTAAAAACAACCTGTAGAACGGATTTCAAAACGACAATGTACACTGTACAGGTATAAATTATATTCGCTATATATATTTAATATGCATAATACAAAGCTAATATCATGTTATCAATAGAACCATATAAGTTCATACAATAATAAAATCGCAATCCAAAAGGTAATTATTCCTTACTCCAACTAGACGTACGGTAATTTATTGCGAAAATTCGATAGATTATTATGGACAAAAGCTAAATCGATTTCGTAGAGGTCACTATTCAATTCACTCAAGCTAGAGGCTAATAACTTAAGTCTCATGTTAAGTAATACGGTTCAAGATGATAGGTTTAGAGAATTCAACTGAAAATTGCGTTACCAAATAGGTTCACTTATTACATTAGAACGTTGATTGTGCACCAATTATAGTAAAGGAATTAGATTGAGGGAATGAAGAAATAGATCAAAAGCAATCATGGTTCAGTGGTGAGCACTCTGATACAGCGATGATCGCTTCAAAACCAAACGCGAGCTTGAGTTAAGAAAATTATGGCGATGAAGCATTGTGATAAGGTATTATCTATTAGTCTTCAGAGTATATACCACCCATAAATTGAAAATCTATTGTCAAGAACTTATTAATGTGTTTTGTATATGTACTTAAGAGCTGGGCTTAACGTCAGGTAGGACTTTTCCAACACTAACATAGTATATTAAAAAAATATAAAATAACTTATCAAAGAAATCCTCATTATCCTCAAATCAACTTGTAAGAAACCACTGCAGGGTCACAGGCTTCTTCCCGAAAGAAAGCATTGGCATAATCACCGCGACAGCCTACGACGTATTGAAGATTTCCAACATTTTATTTAATTTTATTAATTTAATTATAATATAGTATGGAAACACAGAAGAACATTTCTCAGGTTTAGGTTTCCTCACGATATTTTTTCCACTATCAGCTGATAGCGTTGTCAATTTAAATTAGAAAATGGACGTGAATTCCGAAACTTTAGAATAATAAAAATATGGTCTTGTAGCTTCTAAAAAATTTGCACACATAAAAGCGTATCAGCTGTGGTCGCCTGGAAAATAATGCAGTCTACTGGTGAGAGTTATTTTAAATATCGCAGGTTTTTATTTTCGTCTGTGAAATAGTTGTAATGAAAAAAAATCACTACTATTATTTTTTATTAATTATTATTTTTAAGCCAAGGCAGGTAATCGCTAAGAGTAGAATTTACCTTCAAGCTCCAGCTGATTGCAAAGCTCAAACCCACAACTTTCATAGCGGTGTTAAAGCGCTCCACCGCTGAGCCAACATCGCAAAGTATTACGAACATACGAGACAATGCAAATAGATGCATGTACGAAATATTTATTGACCATAAAACATTGCAGAGACCAAACGTTTCGAGTCACACAATATTTAATAAACCTTTTCACAATAGTATTGGAAGGAAATGTGTCGTTACAAGAGTTAAGTAAATACCACAAGTTGGGACACTGCGCTCATTGTTTTTGACCCGCGATTGTCTGAAGTGACAAAATATAAACCTAAATACCTATAGCACAATAGTTTAAATAAATTTAAAAGCGATTGACTAAATTCACACGCGGCCATTTCATTTCAAAGCGAACATAGCTTGTAATATGATATAAACAGCAAATATACCATACATATATAGATACTAGCGGGCCGGGCGGACGTTGTCCTGCCTTGATAATAAATAAAAAAATCTAGAATTCAACCGCAACGCCACCTACTGGGTCCAATCCTGAATCTAAACTATTCTCGGACCCGCTGGAATACGCACACAAAATTTCATCAAAATCAATCCAGACGTTTAGGAGTTCAGTGACATACACACGTACAGAAGAAATATATATATATAAAGATTGAATAGCTAGACAACTGACGACTATTCTCACCATATATAAGTTATTTGTAAGTAGGTATCGGTCCTGTAACTACTCGTCTCAACAGTAGTGTTTGTTACCACTGCGTCATCATTCTAAAATATTTTCCATTTATGTACAATTTTCTTTCTTGAAGAAATGATTTCTCGTCTCAACAGTAGTGTTTGTTACCACTGCGTCATCATTCTAAAATATTTTCCATTTATGTACAATTTTCTTTCTTGAAGAAATGATTTATAGATCTGTAATTTTAAAAAACGATGTGGTACAAGAAGGTGAACACGCTAAACCTAGAGCAACTGGCTCTCAAGTGCACCTACAGATAAGTGCCGATAAATTTTCAACTGGAGGGAGCTAGCCAAATGAGTTTAGAAAAAGTCAACTACCATCCTAATTCCATCACGGTGTTTTCTTTCACGGAAAATGTATGCTCATTTGCAGGAACTCGCTCCTACGTCGATCTGTGCGACATTCGAATAAGCTAACTACTGAGCCATCATCGTTACAATCAGATTTTTATTTAATTCCATTTATTATTTAAAGAAAACACATTGTTTTTAACATTTTATAACAAATTAGAAGACAATTTTTGAACAAATATATGAAGACGAAATTATTTTGTCAGCTTTCTAAAACATTATTCACGTGTTCAGGCACTTTGTTCAGTCTGTATAAAATTACATAAATATCAATGAGGATTCTTCTTTTTAAGTTAAAAACTATTTAACTGAACGCGAAACTACATTCTACAGATTTCTGTGTTGCGTTTTACATTGATATATTTGAAATCAATAACAACTAATTTTTTAAATCTACGATGTCGTCAGGTATCTCGTCACCCTTCATTATTTACCTTTATTTATTTATGAATACCTAGGTTCTATGGAAAAACATAACATATATCTTCTACTCTATACTCTCGCTATATTAGTACTATGTAAAATGGTCATGTAAAAGCATAATGAAATCGGTTCAAACGTCTAAACGGTTATTTTTAAGGAAAAACAGATATTTTAATTTCATTTACATGCATAGATAACATGAAGTAAGCTATGTCTGGTAATTCTAGTTACAGAGTTCAGTAGTTTTATAAAAAAAATGATTTGCATAATTTTCCAAAAAAAAGAGAAAGACAATGGGAGAGCCGACCACATATATTTCTGCAGCAAAGGAGCAATGTTCGTTGTATTGCGTACGGCTCCAAAGAATTTGGATGATAATATATAATGATACACGGAGAGTTCTTAATTAGGCTTCAGGAGTAATCAACTCCTCAGGACCTCAGGACTGCGGTCTTAATGGGGTTGGCTATACGTTGCTAAGCTACAATATTTTTTATACACCAGGTGGACAAAATGCCTATTTGCTACTTCAGTAAAAAACAACACTTCCGTACAGAATCATCACATTGACCTCGACCTCAAAAGCACAAATACATTCTCAACAAATAAAATACAACTTTTTAATCCACAGTCGTGTTTACATAACATATTGATTGTATTAAACGCTTCCATTCATGAGTTATGTCACGCGACAATCGAATCCGATACGTTGGATAGGAAATCGAAGAGTTTATATATTTATTTACCATTTTTACTTAAGTCGTATTATTTCTCTGTGGATTATAAACACGCAAAGATGTGTCCCGCCCGGGTCGTAGTTCATACGTGCCGTGAATATTTTGAAACTGACCAACATCTACGTGTCGACGTATTATTTAAAGACGATTAAGGGAGTTATTTTCTGTTCTGTTACACGATTCTTATTTACTTTAAAATTAAAATCGGATTACGAATTAAATTTACTGTACGGTTTGGGTAATTGAAGTGAAATTACATTTGTATTAATTTTACAGCGAATAGCAATCACATTAATACGTTCCATGCGTTTCAGAGTATTAATTTTATATGGTTAAAAAGACCTTGTAGTTTTATAATAGTGAACGCATTCTTTAACTGAAAGTTTGTCTTTATATTAACTCCAAAAAATTTTTTTTAAACGGTTTTATGTTACCTTCAGAAATTTTTATCGTCACTATTTAGTCTCTATGAAAAGTTATTCAAGAATATAAGTAATATGTAGTCTATAT
>MU160447.1:6419-76029 GCA_015888305.1 Antheraea pernyi | reverse complement strand
CCAGCTTTGCGCAGGCCGGCATGACAGCGGCGACCGGCGATGGATAGTGTGTCACACGATGGTCGCCATTGTTTTTGGATTGTACTGTGCTTACCATCAGGCAAAGTGCAGTTATTTTGCCGTGCTACAATAAAAAAAAAAACACATTGACACTAGCGCCACCATATTAAAGATACATAATAATGAATTAATATTATTTTGAATATCATTTTCTAGATACAATAAGACATTTAAAATAATAATTGATATTTTTATACAGAATTAAATTATTACTTAAATAACATTAGTTTGATCGTTATTATTTGATGTGCTACTTAAATTATTTTGCAGAATTATGAATAAATAGTATTTGCTATGAGTAGTGTAAAATAACATTTTATACACTTCATTTTACACTAAGCCTTAATTTATAAAAATAACTTAAGATGCAATTATAACGTTCAAATATTATATATCTTTTATTATATGTAATTCGTAAACCATTTTACATTCGATTAAGAAATGAGTTTTCGTAGTAACGCCACGTAAAGTGCGCTGAGAGAAAGAAAACAAAATAATAATAATTACATCGATATTGAGCGTATTCAGGTAATTTACCAATGCGAAAGGCAACATCGTGTTGCGGTCCCCAATCGGAGTGTCCGTCGTCGGCGACTGTTGTTGGGGCTGCATGGAGTAAGAAAAATAAAACAACATTAACTACAGTCCAACAAATGTTAATAAAAATGGTCGTTCGATTGTAATACCATTATTAGCCGTGATATTTGAACTTGTTTGACTGTACACTTTTATTTGCAAAATACTTACTACTTGCGGATTTTATGGTTACAGTACCTAATAATTGTCTTGTATGCTATTTTAACAAGTTAGAAAACTACGGAACTGTTTTATAAAGATAACAAGTTATCCTTTGTAGCTACTTGAAATATTAGTATATATTGATTTGTTATATGATATAGTAGCTTTAGTCCGCGAATTCGCTCGCGTAGATGTAGGCATGAGAGTGCCCAATGTCCTTTACTATACACACCTCTGAAAACATGGATAAAATATTTCTAGATAATCGCTAAAGTAATTAAGGTGTGAAATTACAAGAAACAGATAAACACAATATTAGTTGGGATACAAATATAAATACAAAGGTTTATGACTAGATGTGCCCGCAATGTCGTCCGCTTGGAACCTAATGTAAAAAACAGTGATTAATTAAGAATCGCTAAATTAATTAAGGTGTGAAATTAAAAGAAAAAGATAAACACAATATTAGTTGGGATACAAATATAAATACAAAGGTTTATGACTAGATGTGCCCGCAATGTCGTCCGTTTGGAACCTAATGTAAACAGTGATTAATTAAGTCATCTGAATGTATTAAGTCCATTTACTTGTACACTTTTCTCTCGTTCTTACGCCGCGTCGTCATTGAAACTACAATAACTTTTGCTAGATTGGACCGATTTTAATAAAACAAAGACCAAGTTTTTTTTTTCGAACTGACTACGCTATTGACCAAGCAAGGTCTTAACAGCTTCACCGGATTACTAAGGCGAGCGCTTAAGGCACTCAGCCGATTTTACTTTGACAACTAGCTCACGGGTGCGCGGCACACCTCGGCTTTGGCTGTTGCCTGATACATGCAATTCGCGACCTATCTGAGCTAACCTAAGCTAAGCTAACTATTCATACATATATGAGTTGTTGAAACACATATGTGTACCAAGCATACATACCTCAACAACCCTTATATATATTTCGTATCGGATAATAAAGACTAAGTTATTCTCGAAGATATGCTTTATTATTTTCTTGGTGTGGTTTTATTAAAAACCCAGTAATTTACTAGTAATGCGTGTACAGACATACAGATAGATAAACAAACAGACATTTCTAAAAATGATTGCAATGTATTTTATTAGTTATTCCAGTACGAAAATCTAAAAAGTGCAGCCACTTTGGCTTTTCATTCTTATAATATGTATAGAAGATGTTAAATTTGATTTACCTTCTAGATTAAAGTATCAAGATTAAATACTAAGAGACAGTTGACTGTGTTGCAAAATTTTATTACAATCAATAAATTTGACTGATGTAGAAACATTCAGACAAACGTACTAACATTTTTTATAATATTCTAGCTACCGCCTGTGACTTCAATATGAAAATAAAATAAGAATAAAATATACACTATAGTATCTACTTATTTATGATGTAACTTCTGTAAATGAGAGTTTCCAAAATCCGACCAGTATTTTCGAAGAAAATTACCTTACAAACGTATCCCGCAAAATTTCCTTTTTGATGATATATTTTTTTTATACTAGCTCGGCAAATTAACTGCACAATACCCGATGGAAAGTACGATACAGTCCTAAAACAACGGTGGCTATTAAATTCCAAAGGCAGTCGATAATAAAGCCGACCTACGAAAGTGCCTCTTCATGTCCCGTTTGAAGGAGCCGATATTATAGAAGGAAGGGAACACACTGGCTGAGGCCATTCCGCGTGTATAGTACGACAGAGATAAGAATTTTCGAACTACGTACAAAATTACACAAGTTATCCATACGTTTCTTATTACTGTCATAATTTGAGCATGATTCATTGATTTCAAAAACAAACTATTTCCAATTTTTTTTTAATTACACATAGGCTCGTTAATAGTTACTAAATAAAAAAAAGAATCGGTTGACAAACAGGCCAAAATGGTACTTAACTCTATTGTCTCCGCTTATACCTATATATTACCTATACCAAGATATGATGCCACAAATAACTGACTTATAGGAAAACGGAGAATGTGAAAATGTTTTATCTTTAAATATCACAATGTAGAAATTAGTACCTAGCAGCCTTATCTAACGACTAGTTATAATAAAGTGGATAAAAAACACTTAAATATGCCTAATTTCATTTCGAACTGTGACCAACGTGTGTGTGAACGTTTGTAGGTGGTAGAACCACGCTGAAGCTACTACTGGTTTCAGCATGAATAGGTCGGCTAGTAGTGGTGCCACCCTCTCACAGAAAACCGACGTGAAGTAACAGTGCTTGCACTGTTGCGTTTCGTTCGGTCAGTGAGAGCGCCGGAGGCCCATCTCCTCTTCCTCCCTCCACCTTTACTCACTCCTCCCTCCCACCTAACACAAACTGGCAACGCACTTGCGATTCCCCTGGTGTTGCTAGTATCTATGGACGGCAGTGATCACATATCAGCCTAAAAAAGGCCCCACGGCAAGACGATAGGCTTCTTTCTGAAGGAGGATATAATCACCACGCCAGCCCACGACGTATTGGCGAATACAAACTCCGAGAACTGCTCAGTTCTATATTTTTCCTACATACGGTGGTACTACAACGATATTTCACAAGTTTACGTTTCTTCACGATCTTTCCTTTTACCGTCAGCCGATAGTGTTACCGATTGAAATTAGAAAATGTACGCGAATTTTGAAAAATTTCGAAACTACGGACATCGGATTGCTATTCAACCGGTCAATATTCTTCCTAACATATATCATGAAATCAGGAGGTTAATCTGTGTGCGAATATTCTCAAGCTTAGGTTCAATCCGTGTCTGGACCCATCAAGCACGCAGCTAGCGTCATACGGTGACACTGCATTCAAATGCTAAACACATAACCTATATATCCCCACATACGTGCACACACACCACAAAAATACATATAATGGAAGGATTTTTATTTTCCCCCTTATTCTTTCGATTTAGGATAATCACTAACGCATACACGTATGGTTAGTTAGTTAGCTCGGTTAACTCAAATCGATTAGCGTTGTTGCATACAAGGGAATAGTCCTAGCCGAGTTTTGGTTTTAATGCCCCTGAGCTTGTGTAATACGGTCAAAAAACTTTCGTCCTAATAGCCCGGTGAAGGTGCAAAGGCCCGTTAGGCCGTCAGCGTACATACTTCAAACTGACTGCAGTTCGAAGAGGAAAATTGAATTCGGTTGTTTATCGATTGGCTCTGTACTTATCATTTTTTTGTAAACTTAAACACTGTTATATATAAAAGACGTTTCTAACATTTCCACTGCTTTAACAACATGAGTGGTACGCCTCATCAGACACAGAATAGCAGTGGGAGCGCTGTTACTTTGGGCCAAAACAAACTATCCAAGATCCATTATTTTTAAGAGATTTCTCCGTATACTATGACGAGGTTTATCCACATCTACAATGTACATATATATAAGAAAGAATGGAATGGAAAACAAATCATCATAAAAATTGGCACAACAAAACGTTTTTATCACTTACGATTGTTTGTTATGCGATCCGTCCTATTCTGAGTAGCCATTGGTGTTATTGGTAGCCAGTGGTATTAAGATGTATTTTAATGTTATTTAGTTTTCCAATCTTATTCTAACTGTTACTTTGGGCCAAAACAAACTATCCAAAATCCATTATTTTTAAGAGATTGCTCTATATACTATGACGACGTTTATCCATATCTATAATGTACATACATATAAGAATGAATAGAATGGAAATCAAATCATTATAAAAATTGGTACAATTAAATGTTTTTTCTCTTAGATTGTTTTTTATGATATCCGTTCTACTCTGAGTCGCCATTAGGTGGTGTTAAGAGGTATTTTAATGTTATTAAGTTTTCTAATCTTATTCTTCTTGATGACAGGGTTATTTTTCCGAACCGGTGGTAGTTTTGGCGAAGAAGTGCCATCTTAGGGCCTATATTATATAAAATACTTTTGATTTCGATTTTATTATAATTTACCGCGGACGGAATCGCAATGGTTGCTAGTAAGTATATAAATTAGATATATCTGAGACTTAAAACTTATAACCTCAATTACTATTTGACCGATGTCCTTAATTGCTTTTAAGTTTTTAATTTCAATTCAATTTAACGCAGACGAAGTCACAGGCGGATGCTAATATTAAGTAATATATACGCGAATGACTACGGTAATATTGTTTTTTACGCTATTTTGGACCCGATTGAACTGTATGTAAACATTATATATATACTATATAACACTATATATTAGTCCGGTTAAACTGTGAAGGCCCGTCAGGCCAATAGCGTAGTCAATTCGAAAAAAAAAAAAATATTTTTATGACATTTTGCTATACTTCTGTACTAAATTGATTTTCTTAAAAAAACTGTTGCCGGTGTCTAGGAATAAGTAATGGAATATATTTCAATCATTTTTGAAAATGTCTGTCTGTTTATATGAACACGCATCACTGCTATAGTACAGGGTTCACAAAAAAGCCTTAAATTGCAAATCATAAAGCATATCTTCGAGAGTAACTTAGTCTTCGTTTTATTAAAATCGGTCCACTGTATCCAAAGTTATTGTAATTTGAATGACGGCTCGAGGTGAGTATGAAAGAAGAGTAGTAATCTATACTAATATTATAAAGCTTATTTGTTTGGTTGACAGCGCTAATCTCAGGAGCTATTGGTCCCATTTGAAAAATTCTTTCAGTTTTAGATAAATCATTTATCGGAGAACGCTGTAGGCTACATATCATCACGCTAAGACCCATAGGAGCGGTGCACCAATGAAGAATGTTGCAAAATCGCTTTTCTTTTCGTTTTAAGAGCTTCCGCCGCGTGTTAATTAGCCCAAAATAACTATTCCACGGGAAGAAGTCGCGGACAGAAGCTAGTTTATAATATAACTGTGTACACTACACTATACTAATTCAATATAACGAGTTGAATTAAAAAAATCTATATAATATTCAATATAATGGTATCTACAGATAAAGACAACTTTTCATTTGTTCAAATAACATGACTATTTATGGTTATAAACTTAATTATATAAGTATGTATAACATACTCCAAAATATTATAGAATCTTTATAGGCAATATAAATATAGCCGATCAAGCGTTAAGCTGTATAGCGAATTGGCAAAACAACATTAAAAATAACGTTATAATTAGCAACAAAAAATTGTTAATAACTTACCCCAACACTACAGCCATCGGTTAGAAATAACTACACAACACTATCGTGCGCATGCTGTTACGTGGAAATAGAAAATAAATAACATTTGAAATAAGAACGATTACTTTTTTTAAATCGTTAAGAAATGCAAGCGCAACGGAAACTGTTAAAGCGCGGCATAAAAAACCTCAAAATAATATTTTAAAAAAAACCAAGCACCGAGTGAAGTACGAAGAAAAAAAAGGATTATTTACATCGACATTATTGAGTGAAGATAGTAAATTTACCAGCGCAAAGGGTACGAGCGATCTCTCACTCATCGTTGAGTCGGCGGACGGTGACTGCTGCTGTTGCTGTCACATTCCAATGTACAGCGGAGGAGGCGTGAAAAAAAGAGACAGCTAAATCAATTTCTTGCATTTTGGACAAAACACCTTAAACCGATTGATAGAAAAGATTATTCGCGTTAAAAAACAAAATATTAAGAACGTACAACACTCTCGACGCACCGTAACAACTCCTTTGAATATTTTGATTAAAACCCTTCACTCAACAGGGCAATAGAAATATTAATAAATCAAAATTTTAATTAACCGTTCGTCTAAAAAAAAGTTGCAACAAAAGCGAAACTACTGCATCGACGAACCGTTAAATCTCAGTTTACGCAAAAAAAAACCTCGAATGAATAACTGAAACACGAACGGGAAATAAAACTGGTTTGTAATTCAAACAGAAATTATTGAAACAATATGAAAAAAAACATTGTCAAACGGGAACAGATTCGCAGCAACAAATAACTGTCAACACCCTTCGGTGAAACAAAAGCGCGGTAAAAAAAGAATTAAAAATAAAATCACAGCCGTACAACCCCTAATCCGTGCCGTGGGAAATAGACAAATGCAAGGTGAGCGGTATCCGAAACTAATTTAAAATGTAATATTCATTCGTCTTCTGTTTTTAAATTTTTGATTCAATACTTTTTTCATAATTCCTACTTACTGTGTTCTTTGTTTTTTTTTAGTAGCAAAGTGCACCGGCCAGCCATTTATAGGAATAAATAATGGAAATTGTAATCGGACGCGAAGAAACCGGAAATAAATTTATACCACATGTCGTAAACAAACATTTGTCGAATAAAATGGAAAAAAATACGTATCGAAGACAAGTTGATCATAGTTTAATACCGAACATAATACAATTACAACGGATTATTGTAATTTAAATATCCTTTTAAAAAACCGGATGCGTTTTGAGGACAAAAACGATTTAATAATAAGTTTGACGCAGAGGCCCTTAACCCTTTCTTGAGTTTAACAAAAGCTTTACAAAACATGTTGCCTTGACTTGTATCTGTTAAAAAAACTAAGAATGAAGGGATCATTCAAATTTGGAACGGGTTTTGTGAGTCTCCGTTCGGTAAGGTCAGTTGATCAAAATTCACAGAACGATTCACACGTCTAAATATTTAATACATTTAAAGAGTTACTTTCTATCATACATTTTTTTAATTTTATAAAATTTATATTAGTGAAATTTACGTATTTTTGAGAGTTTATTAAATTTTAAACGAGTGATTAATATTCGATATATTAAAGTAGTATTAATATTCATTATTATTCACATTATATATTATTTTTATTCAATGTTGTTATTTAAAATTAATCGAACTGTTTGGAAAGTGTTGTTAAGTTTTCCGCGAGTTCAAATTGCCGACGGAAGAAAATTCTTGAAGAAAATGCTATGCTTCCGAATTTGCCTACCAATATTAATTATGTTTTATTTTTGTGTTAACTTTTCTTACTCTTGATTTATCACAATTTAAAAAAAATAAGAAATAATTTTTTTAAAGGAACATATCAAGATTATTAATAAAATTTATTATAACACCTAGAAAATATCCTACCACAGATTAAATAATAATTACTCACCTGAATTTCACTCACGAGCTTCTCCGTCATGACCTTGTGGTCAGGAGTCGCTGGTGGTTGCGGCGTTGGTGGCGCCGGTCCCGGCTGGCTGTGACTCTCACCCAGCTCCTGAGGCGAACCCGGTCTGCTACGGTTCCAGAAATCCTGCATTTTGAATTGGCGCTGAGCCTCAGCCGCTTGTAAAGCCGGTATATGGAGTGATAAGGGAGCAGCTCTAAGATCTAAAGCGCTGCCACCTGCTGCAGGATCATTATTGTCAGCGGCTGTCATCTTGAAGGAGTTCTGAAGCCAGCTCGCTACGAAGTTATCCTCTTCCTTAGGCGGTTCCAGCAGACGAGGGTACGGCGGCGCGGCGCCCTCGAACGAGCCCTCGCCGCCGACTTGATCACCTTCTTCAGCAATTTTCGGTATTTTCGCCTCCCTAGGTGAACCCTCTACCGCTTCCGTCTTCCGATACTCATTGAGGTCCCTATACCTCTCCTGCAGCGCTAGGGATATGTTTTCATTGAAGTATTTCAACATTAATTCCAGTTTGGGACGTATGGTCACGCTGACATGCGATGTACCGCGTTCTCACTTTGTTTCTTCCGAGCCTGCAAACAAGTTTTTTGGTTTGAGCGGCTGTTGAAACTTTTTTTTTATTATTCGGTTAAACTACGTGCGGTCAAGTCACCCCCGGAAAAGCGTAGACCGGTAAGGAAGCGGAAGCGAGACCTCCTTGAGACGCTGGCGGGCGACGACTAACTTCTTGGTGGTAAAGTTGAGCGTCGCGACGCTTTCTTGCGGGGTGGGGCGGACGCGCGCGCCTGCCGAAGACGCCGGTCCAACTAGCAAGACGCGGCGCCGCCCCCGCCGCCTTAGACGCGGCCAAGAACATCCCCACCGTCGGCGGGCGCACGCGCCCCGCGATTTTTCCGCGGAAAAATGCGTCCGGTCAAGGAAAAGACGCGCGGCCGGCGGACACCGCTCGCCGTGTGAGCTCGCCCTGCCCCGCTCGCCGCCTGCCCCCGCCCTCCCGCGCGTACACTCCACACCGGACACATGCTTTCCCCAAAAACGTATGACGGACCGTTCGGACCGCGGCCGACATAAGAACTATTAAAAGGGCACTAAGGATAAGGGTGTTCGCCCCTCTCGCTCGACCGACCTCGTTCCAATCCCACCCTTATGTGTTAGAGCGAGACGGATAGCGCTCCCCATTTTTTTCTAAGCTATTAGTGAGGGAGGAAATGAAAGAATGGGTTTCTTTGTGATTTTTTTCTTAATGACACATCTCTCGCTCGCACTCGTTTGGTAACGTATAATGCTGTCTCTTGTCGTGTTTTTAGGGATTTCTTTTCATGACGCCTCTTTACTATTGAGTTTTTTTTTTAACATTCAGGCGTGGCTTAGCCTATGGGGTTAGCCAACGGTATTTTAATGTTTCCTGTTTTTTCTTTTTTACCTACTGTTTGTGAAATCTTGTTCTTATAGCAAAATTTTATTTACGTAACTTGACACAATAATAATTGCATTTTTCAATGACTTATTAAGAACTTAACATAATATTCAAGGAGCTCATTTTGCAATAAACGGATTACCGAAAAATAATTCCATGTTATTTTTAATTTTCTAAAGAAAATATTAGGAGTGGTTGTTGTCATAGTACTAAGGGGCTCTAAGCTAACGACTTCAAAGTTTCTTTTCGAGTTAGATGTCTCTCCGCTACCCCACGCAAGATGGCGTTATGTGACACATAATTTATTTTCAAAATATTGAAAGAATTCTGCAAAGTATAATAAAGGTATAAAGATATATTTTTTAATATAAATGACCCATTTACGCTTTTGTCTCGACGATATATATTCAGCTTTAAAAGAAGTGATAACTTAAGATTTGTTGTAGAAATATATATGTAAATTTTTTTTTTTATATCAGTAGTTAGTAAAAATGGTAGTGTAGAATTACAGACAAAAAAAACCTATCAACTTGTTAATATTCAAAAAAGTTTTAAACTCTGGAATCTTCTTTAAAATTCATTCTCAGTTCAAATACTTCCACGCAATATACATCTATATTTGAATTATTATACCTTTAAGCAAAATCATTCTAAATTTTAAGAGATGATGCTGTATGTAACAACCATAACTCATTTATGAGTAATATATCAAAGGGAATTCCAATGTTGATAATTTTAATTCTATCAAATTGTGATCCATTGCAATAACCGAAAGAAGACGCTACTGCCATCTACAAGTTATCCGATCGGTAAATAGAGTATTATAAAAAAATACAAAGATGTATGTGAAAAACAAATTAATAGATACTATTTTTAAGGTAATAAAAGAATTTTTACATTTCAAAATGAGCTAAATCCTATTTTAGCCGTTCCTAATATTTTACGCTATTCATCAAGATCTACAAACATTGACATTGGCATGTCATTTTATTTGCATTTATTTTTCTATTACAGTTTTCATATTTTATAAGATTATTATTGTTAACAATAGAACATAATTTAAAACTATTTTATAACCATTTTATTGACATGTGTCTATCTATCATATTTTACGATCCTAATAATAATTACCTACTATTTACTCTACCTACTACTCTTCTATACCTACTACTCTTCTATACCTACTGTTTCCCATAAAATATTGAATAATATTAATAATAAATAGACAAAATACTATTTCATATTTTTGACAAACAAATTCGAATAAACTTTGACCATTATAAAAATTCACCAGGAGATGGTATTTAATCTGTCCATTTTAATGTAACTGGCCACTAGGTGGCGTTAACTTCTTTTGTATTCTTATTTTTATATTCTAATTTAATGAATACCAAATCGCAGGTTCTGCTAATAATGTATAATCTGTTTTCAACAATTATTTATTACAAACAAAATATATAAAAAAAAACTCCACTTATTATTTAATAACATAATATTTTATTTCATTATTCATCAGTAATTAATTTGCGTAAGAGATTAAAATATAAAATAATATTTATTTTGCAGTCTAGAAATTCTTTCAATCATAGATATTTACGTTCAAGTTAAAAATGTTTTGTTTTTAGGCATTAAGTTTTATATTATCCTTTCTAGTCCATAATACATTGATTAGTAAATTTTTTTCTTTACATACGTCATAAATATCATAATATTATTTGAAAAGACATATCAAATGGATTGAAAAGAACTAAAATACCTAATATTGGTGGTTAATATGGGTTTAAAATATGGTATTCAAAACGATATTCGGATGGCGCTTAGTCGACGCTGTGATTTTTTTAAACGTGGTTTTCAATTGCCTCTGCCGGAACACACCAATAACTGCTTGGCGACAGATTTGAAGCTGAGGGTGGTAACTAGGCAGCTGAATTTCGAAAAGACCTACCTAAAGCTCTAATATATTGCAGGACGTGAACCTTTGGCAATCACGCGGTATCCGAAGCCACACAACCGGACTTTCATTTCTTGAAAAGAGTCATTTTTATGGGTAATTATTTGAAGTTATGTAACAATTTTAAACATCCACTAACAGATAAGTCGTTAAGAATAGATATAGATGGCGCAACTTTTACTAAAATAATGTCTTAGAATATAGGTATCTCAGATTTAAGATAAGAGAATCGTCTTGTGAAACAAATACCCAGGGTTGTATTCTAACAATTCTTATTCAATATATATTTATTAACGTTTACATTTATCACATACTTTTAAAATGGCTTCCAAAATATTCTTGTACGTTCTTGTATTTTGTAACTTGTGGGGACAGACATTAATTACGTGAGGCGTTTTGAGGATTTTTTGAAACCCCTTCCTGCCCTCCCTTAATCTCACGTGAAATCTTTCAAAATTTGAATTTTCGCTATAAACGCGTTGGATTTTTTAAAAAAACTTCAATTGCCTTATTATTTTAAAAGGCCGCCAACGCACTTGTGACTCCCCCGGTGTTGCTAGTGTCTATGGACGGCGGTGATCACTTACCATCGGGTGACCCGTCTGATCGTTTGCCTCCTATAATATATAAAAAAAATACTAGTAAACACTAGTATTTGATATAGTTTAGATCGTAAACTAAAACCACAGTGATAGCAACAATATACAATTGAACTACTTAAATGAGAACTACCAAAATATATATAGACAAATTGTATCAGATGTCGGCATATATTATTCTAGAAACATATTTTCCTTTAAATTAATCTAATTTTGTCACATTTTTACATTATTTTTGTCCGAAAAAACTTACGTGATATTTGCCAAAATATAGTATTATATGTATTTGTGAGATTCGGCTTGACTCTCTCCACTGATTCCCGTAATTAATGGAGCCCCCCTTGTAAGTTTGTAGTCTCGTATCTTTCATAAACGTAATTTACAAGTGCTTGTAAATGTGAGCTTGTAGACTTGTTTTAAGATAACTATAATATATAAATATAAAATCTATACTGCCCTATATATAATTAGCTCTTCAAGGGTAAGTTTTAAAATGCGAGTCACAAATGAGTCCTCGCTCGAAAACATGAACGGTATTGAATACTTGCTTAATAAAGTAAATTTTCAAAAAAAAGTATTAACCGACTTCAATATCAATCAAAAACTCATAAGGCACTAAAAAGCGGAAAATAAATAGTTTATCAAATTAACCAAATTAAATAAAACATATGAATATGTTTGCTACCTAGAGATGTACTGGAAGTCGGTACCAACCAAAATTTTTGTATTACAGAGACGCGAGAGTGGACTTAAACTTTGTACCTGTAGATGATATGATTTTCGGTTTGGTTGGCACCGACTTCCAATACATCTCTAGGTAGCACACATATTCATATGTTTTATTTTTGATAAACTATTTATTTTCCGCTTTTTAGTGCCTTATGGGTTTTTGATTGATATTGAAGTCGGTTAATACTTTTTTTTGAAAATTTACTTTATTTTTCCATTTTTAGTGTACATAAATATATTTTACTAGCAGTGCCCGCGAACTCCGTTCCGCCTTAAGTATATTAAAATATGCGCATTTTTGCGGTATGGTATCTATCGGTATGGTATGCGATATGGTTTCAATTGGTTGTACAATAAGTAACGTTTGGTACGAACGCAACCTTTTCAGTAATCCGCGATAGTTTCTACCACCAACTCGGCTACCATCGCTTCACACATTATACACCTTAAGTAATGTAATTACAATGCTTGCGTCATGTTGCAACACAGCAACGAACATAAGCACAATAGGCTCCTAAGAATTGAAGAGTTTTTTTTATAATATTGGTGGCAAACGAACATACGGGTCACCTGATGGTAAGTGATCACGGCCGCCCATGGACAATTGCGACACGAGAGGAAACACAGATGCGTTGCCGGCCCTTAAGAAAGGAGTAGGCTCGTTTCTTGAAAGTTTTCTTACTTTGTCACGGATCCCATAATCAGAACCTAACCAAACTCTCATCAAACTACCCTTGAAGTACATCCTTTTCAATAAAAAATGAATCATCGAAATCGGTTAGCGTAATATTGAGTTATTCGTCTATTTGTCGTGTACATACTTAATGCAAATTTAAAACTTATACGGTTTTGCACTGGATGCCGTTCATTCTCGTCGAACAAAACTGGAAATCTTAAATAAATTAAACATGGTATATGAACCATTAAAATTAGATTTAGCTCATTTTAAATAATAAGGTAATTTTATACGTATAGAATCGAATTGATAACCTCCTCCTTTTTTTGAAGTCGGTTAAAAAAGGTTTCAAATTAAATGCACCGTGATCACTGAATGTTCACCATCTTGCTCTGTTGTCTCGCTTTGGTCACGTTAGGTTAGACTTGCGAAAAAGGATAACGCGAACTTGCCTTGGGCGAGCGCGGTGCATCTAATTCGAATCCTTTTTAAAGCGAGTATTTAATACCTATTTAACTTTTTTGTAATAACACTGGAAACGTTTTGGAGTCGCCGCTATCGAAATTGATCTATCGGACTATATTGTACAAAGATCATGTACAATCACACACATAATTTCCTTATGATAAATGTAAACAAAAACAGTGTTGAATACGTCCCAGTATGAATAGTTATTATCCAATCATTAACTGACTCTGAAACAATGAAAACCTAATCGTGGATGTAATATATAGGCGTGGTTTAATATGTAGGAGTGACTATTTTTTCACGCTTCATGCATTTATAATGCTAATGACATTATACCTAACATATTTTCTTTAACAGATTGCCTTTTAATACTTTACCGGTTTTAGCATTTATGTTGTTAGATTTCAAAATGAGATAAATACAATTTTAAATGTATACTGATATTATAAAAAGGTAAAGTTTGTGAGTTTGTAGGGGGTAATCTCCGGAACTACTAAACCGATTTTATTTGCCACGTTATTTGTGAGTGTCATAGGCTATGTATTAACCCGAAAAATGAGGAGTAAGTCGGAGAAAAAACGGTCGAAAGTAAAACGTTTCTTACGAACGCTGCCTTAACGATGAGAGATATATGATTGAATTATAGAGAAAAGTTGTAGAGCTTGACGATGCCTACAAAAAAGTCCACGACAGCATATGTCTAACTTTTATATTTAAGTCACAAAAAGTGGTTTTTTATTAAATGTTTACTGCCCAACGAAGTGGGCACGGGTCAGCTAGTCGTTCATATAACCTGTTTAATTTTTTTAACATTTCCACTTTTTATACATCGAGAACTAACTTTTCCATTCATAAAGTTTTTAGTTTTTTTTAATGATATTCATATTTCACATGCAAAAAATTTGAACACGTTAAAGATTTACGTAAAATATTAGGAACGTCTAAAATTGGATATAGCTCATTTTATAATGTAACCACATTTGATCACAATATCATCTGCTATTAAATAACGATGTGGTCAAAGATGATAATCACTTTAAACCTGGGACTGGCACTCAAGTGGAGTTACCTGAACACACCTGTATGTGCTTGGAGACAGATTTTCAACATAAAAGTGGTGGCTAACGGTCGACACACTTAGATAAAACTCTCCTAATAATCAATGACAACCAAATGGGAACGTACCCAAACCACGTAACCCATATATGACAACTTTTTAACCCCCTCCCCCCATCAGTGACCATCCGTGGTATATGAGGAGACCACCTCACACCCTCTCCAGTTTTCACATGGTAATTTATATATACGATTTTCCGTCATTTTTTCCAAACAGAAAGTTAAAAATATATATATTTGGCTCATATTTCTCTATATTAATACATTATGCATTAGCCCTACAAACGGTTCGTTTTCAATCAGCTATGTCTTCGTATTTGTACGCCAGTATTGCGGCCTGTGAGGTTTAAAAGCTTGAGATACCCTTTAGATGATATTGACTACGTGACGAAAACGTAACCCCCCTCCCTCCTCCCTGTGACCAAGAATGGTACTTTGAAGACGCCCTGTCCCCATTGAAAGGGTCACGTGGTTTGGGTACGTTTCCTAACTGTACAACATAAATCATTTCTTAACTAATGTTATTAATATGAATGTGAGTTTGATTGTTCGTTAGACTTTCACATCTTAACTACTCAACTGATCATTGTGAAACTTTCTAAAAACATTTTTAGGAATACGGAAAAGGACCTATAAGATACTATTTATCTAGAAAAAATACTCTTCCCAAAGGATAAGTCAAGTCTATGTATCGAAAATGTACCATTTCTTTTATTTCAATTTATTTGTTAGGGCTAAAGCATTTTATAATATAATGTTCTGTAATCTGTGGTGTTTGTTACGAAAAGACGTTTATAGGAAATAATTCATGTCTTGTTTTATGTTAAGCTATCAGGTCCGGCGGACGTTATCCCGCCTTGATAATGAAAAAAACCTTGACAAATTATATACCTAAATCTTCCACATGAATCACTTTCTACTGGTGAAAACCGTATAAAAATCTGTTCAGTAGTTTTTGAGTTTATCGCGAACAGACAGACAGACAGACGTTTTTGTTTTATACTATGTAATGATAAGTATAAAAAGGGAGTGATATTTATGGAAAGGAAACTTTATTGTTGTTTCAAATTGTTATTCAGGTACGAATGGGAGCTTATTTATAAATTTGTAGTATATTTGTTGTAGTTATATTT
This sequence comes from Antheraea pernyi, assembly GCA_015888305.1. NCBI lineage: Eukaryota > Metazoa > Arthropoda > Insecta > Lepidoptera > Saturniidae > Antheraea > Antheraea pernyi. The sequence continues at coordinate 60,047 of MU160447.1, read as the reverse complement.
GTAGTAACATGAATACTGAATGAATGTTTTCAATCAAAATCAAAAACACTTTTTTCAATATAGGCCCTAAGAAGGCACTTATGAACGTCAAAACTACCACCGGTTCGATAAACAACCCAGTCATCGAGAAGAACAGGCAAGAAACTATATCTGGTTTATCTTTTTAACAAATATATATAATATTTAGAATATAATAGGTAAATGTCACAAACGTTTTTAATGTATGCACAGAGATGAGTTAATTCTAGACATCACCATCGTTCACATATTGATCCACTATATAATAGCCCTTTGACACCAAAACCCGCTTGACATGGTGCTTAAATTCGCAATCCGGCAACTCGGTAATATCTATTGGGACTTTGTTGTAAAATCTAACACTATTTCCCATAAAACTGTTACTGGTTTTACTAAGTCTAAAACGTGGGACAACCAGTTTGTTACAGTTTCTAGTGTTTAGATTGTGCCAGTTTTTTGCGAAACCTAGCTTTTCAAGGTTCTTACGGACATTATATTGTCAAGAATGTATTGGGAGGGCAGAGTTAAGATACCGTACTCCTTGAACATGATCTTTAAGGATTCGCGAGGTCTCATATTGTAAATTGCTCGAACTGCCCGTTTTTGTAATAAAAATATGGTGTCTACCTCAGCTGCTGTCCCCCACAGCAGCATTTTTCAAATTGTTTTTCAGAAATTCAGTATACTGTCTGTTTATATAATATCATTTCCTGCAACAGCGTTTAAGACATATATCCATATTAAAGCGAAGCCGCGGGAAAAAGCTGGTACTTTCATTTAAGAATCTAACCCTCCACGTAACCCGTGCGTTACATTCCCACGACATTAAATCGCAGATATCAAATACGGTGAAACAAAAAAAAAACATGATTATCTCAAAATCTTTCAACAAAGGGTTATCGAGACCCGTACAGTTGTAACCGGTTCCGTACACAATTGTCGAAACAAAAAAAAATTTGGGATAATAAAACCCTCGTAAAGGTATCCGATAGGTGACGTAATTTGAATAATTTTTAGGGTCAAACGGGTCCCGTTTTATCCATTCAATTTTGAAGAATGGGCTGATGAATGATGAGTTACACTATACAGTTACATAATGCCAATTTTCTTCTATTTTCTTTCATTAAATATTGTGAAATAAAGTCCTCCGTGGCGTTTGTCTGTCTGTTCGCGATAAACTAAAAAACTACTGAACGGATTCCCATGCGATTTAAATATATAATTTGTCAAGATTTTTTGTAAACCGGTTGAAATATAACGATACATGTTGGAAGTGTCGGAAAAAATCAAAGCGCCTGGCACCTTCATCGAAAACGCAACCTAATCCCTCTGAGATATAAGAAAACAATTGAGATAATAAACAACACAGATGAAGTCGTGGGAATCAACTATATATAAAGAAAATGCAGTTCCTTTGAGGTTAAGTCATGTTAAACGTATGTTCATACGACTACGAGCATTCGATACAGAATTTTTCGTAGATGGTTATAGGCTAATTAGTTTTTGTATCCACCTATTCTCTATACATCTGTCTATACATATAACTCCGGCGCTCTCACTGACCGAACGAAACGCAACAATGCAAGCACTGTTACTTCACGTCGGTTTTCTATGAGAGGGTGGTACTCCCCCGGCCGAGCCGATCCATTCATACTGAAACCAGTAATTCACTCTCACAATATTTCCCAGACACTCCAAAAGATGTATAACTTCAAAAAAAAATAGATGTAACCTATATATAAACGAGTCATTCTTTTAACAGAATATAGACAACTTTGTTATGTGAGCTAAATATTATCTCGTTTTCATAGGTGCTAAGCAATAATTATAAATTGATGAAATGTAATGGAAGTCACCTTAAAATCCATAAAAAAACTTAGGCCTTAGTAATCAGAGACGCACTTTAAATGAATGTGTTGAAGTTATTTATGACTGTCCATTACTTTTTAATAAATAAACATAAGTCCATGACAAAACCTTAATTAAATTGGAATACATTAAATATTCAAAAGACATCTAAGTAAAGACAATTTAATTTGTTATAGATTACTTATAAACATGCTAAGTTATGTCGACGGCTTCGTCCGTTTTTAAGTATAATAATGATTATTTTAAATGTGAAAACTTCTTCAGGCATCTTGAACGTTATGTTTGGCAGGAGATAAAGTTATGATGTCGCGTCATAACATGCTAGTAAAGAGCGGCTTGCGTCAGACTAGCTACCTGTTTACCTCTAATATTGATGTTTGGTATTGAGATTGTGCAGTCCATTATATATTTGATGAATTAATAAACTGTATAAAAATGTATATAATTATTGTTCGGAGTGCCAATAGATGTGAAAACCAGTTTAATGACAATACTTTTAATTGACAAATTATGAAATTTAAATAATTAATGCTATAATTGGTTTAAAAATTAAAAAGAGAACATAGATAATCTATTGATTTGAGTTTTCACTTCTGTCGGCAGTTCTTATGAACGCCTCAATTTTTTTTATTATTATCGACAGATTTAAACTACTTTGGTTGTCACCACTGCATTGTCATGGTGATCTGCAAGACTGCCAACTGCTGGATATATCCCGGCTGATGCCAAACGCGATAAATTGAAAAATACACTATGGCGAGTGCATATTATATCAAAGTATGCATGAGTTGGATTTAAGCAAGACTGTATTAAATTCTATAGTACTGTAATATCGCTCGTGACTATTTTTAAAAACATGGCGTTTTTATGGTAGAAATACAACCACAAAGAATTTTGTTTTTTAAACAAAAACATCAAGTAACAGTTTCTACAAATATTTTTAACTGGGTACAAAGTATCAGAATAGTTTGTTAGTGAAAGTAGTAACGGGGGGTCGTAATGACCGGTCGGTCACGCACCGCGACCTATTTTTAATGATTTTTGGAAGAAACGGTGAAGGGTTGATGTGAAAAAAATATGGAATAGGCTTTTTTTTGTAACTATATTTATCACCTACTTCCTCTATTTTATAATAAGTGAACCATGTAACAGTATAAAATAGAAATTATTGTGGCACATTATTTGGAAAATATGAGGAAATGTTTTTTTAAATATATTATTATATATTATAATGTTACCTCTCTGAAACTCTCAGAAATCGAATGAAGGAAAACACACTTCTTTGATTGACAAAGCACAAGTAGGTCAATCACTTACTACTTAGTAATCATAATTCATATTTGGTAAATGTTTACTATACATTCCCCAAAATCATGTTGATTTCTTCGCACCAGTATCTAATGGTATAATATTAAATTTATTTACCTTGTCATTGTATTAGGAGATGTCACAACCATATCTGTGGCATAACATTTTTGTAAATGCTCTTTGTATTGATTGTTACTTTTATATCTAGATATATATGTATCTAGTATGTTATGCCTAATTTCAAGTCAAATAGCCATGTGTGACATCGTGCCTTCATATTTGTTTGTTTATAAGAGATATATAAGAATAACTTAATGTAAGAATAACTTAAATTGACGAAAAAAAAAAGTGTGTGTGCACTTATGTACACGCGTTAGAAGTTATATTTCTTTGGCGTAACAAGGTAAAAATCTTTACAAAAAATTCATATTTCACCTTATTCTACGTTTGTAGAAAAAACGACACTAACAATAGAAAAAAGGTATTTAAAAAGATGTGGTGTCGTGGGACACCAGGTAGGAACGAAGTTCCTTCGGCTAATGTAGAATCGACACAATTTGCAAAAAAAAAAACTCGCTTGTGTATACGACTGTCGCGCCTGCGCACGTCTCATTTAACGGTTTTATTCCACGGACTTTTTCTTACGGTTTTACTATCAAATTTCAGTTCGGTCGCGCAGCAAAATCCTTATCTCCTCCAAGCCTGCCGTAAGGAATTTCGTTTCAATACATTGATAGTTTTAATACAAAGAAATACAAACAACAAATACAAAGAAACAAAATGTTGACTATAACTAACTTCAGTGTCGGTTGTTCGTGACGATGTGCGCGCGCATCGTAAAAATTTACTCTCATCATTTTTACCTAACGCGCAAAAAGAAGTATAACTTCAATAATACCCAGACCGTGTAAAATTAAAAAAGTCTCCATATTATGTGAGCCTTTAACCGTATGACATTATTGATGGTACAATTCCGTGACGTCTATACGACCGTGGTACACAAACAGAGCGGTTGTCTGTCCGTTTGTGTGATCGATAACTGATGAACAAATAGGCGGCATTGCTTATTGGTATTTTATTCTGAATTCTTATTACATACCGTTATCTAATCATTGGATACATTGTGAATATTTCGAAACTTAAAACATCAATCCTTTAATAAATATTTAGGTATATAAAACCAATTTACTAGATATATATTGAACCATTTGATTCCAAAGGGAATTACTTAGTCATATTATGAGACCACTGTATGGGAAGAATATAAATGGCCTAGCTTTATGATATGGGACCTCGCGAATCATTAAAAACGAAGTTCCAGGAACTCGGTATCCTAACCCTGCCCTTCCAATACATTTTTGATAATTTAATGTATGTGTGTAAAACCTGCATTTTGTAAAGAACCGGCATGATCTAAATACTAGAAACTGTAACAAACTGGTCGTCCCATGTTTCAGATTTCGCAAAACCAGTAGGTTATAATAGTTTCTTAGGTACTAGTTATTCGGGTTCACAATAAAGTCCCAAAACATATTACCAATTTGCCGGACTGTAAATTTAAGCGCCATGTCAAGCGGGTTTTAGTGTCGAAAGGCTATTATAGAGTGGATCAATATGTGAACGATGGTGATGTCTGGAATTGACTCCTCTCTGTGCATCCACTAAAACGGTATTGTAACGTATAATGTATTCGAAATATATATATGTTAAAAAGATGTACCCGATCGAGTACAACGCCGGTTCCCAGTCAGGGTTGTTTTCCGAACCGGTGGTAGTTTTCACGTTCATAAGCGCCTTATTAGGGCCTAAACTGAATAAAGTATTTTTGATTTGATTTGATTTACCCGTGGCTTCGCACGCCCTAATATTATACAGCGATAATGACTTGGTTGATAGCATATTCGGATACCGCGTCGCTGGACGTAGGTTCGAATCCTAACAACGGAGTTGAAGTTTTTGGTGAAGGAAAACATCTAAATCCGCTTGGCTAGCTACCATTCTCAAGTTCAAAGTTTGTCGGCAAGCACCCGTTGGATTGTACCGACAGCAAGACTTAAGAGCCAATCACTTTAGGTTTAGAGTCTTTGCCATCTTGTGTCATAGTGGTAGAGCTATATACTAGCAGGCCCGGCAAACGATGTCGCGCCCTGATTAAAAAAAAATCGTTAACAAATTATATACCAAAACGTTCCTCATGAATCACTTTATCCACTGGTGAAAACCGCTTGAAAATTCGTTCAGTAGTTTTTGAGCTTATCGCGAACAGACAGACAGACGCGGTAGGGGAGTTTGTTTTATACTATGTAGTGATATCATAGGTACATATAAATAAAATTGAAGTGGCTACTTTATGCTCTGAGTTAATCTTCAGAAACAAAATCGAATTTGGCGGGACTTTTATACAAAGTTCTTCAGAGTATTTATTACTCGGGCTTGCATATCATTACGCTTTCCAGTAAATGCTAAGCAGTAATGGTAATATATCATAGAAACAAATGAAAATCGATAAAAGTTTTATTAAATTATGAATTTACAATAGAAGTAGTAATACAAGACTGACAATTCAAACAGATAAAATAGATAACGTTTCAAGGAACAACGTTTTTTATAAGCACTACGCGTTCAGATATGCGCGAAGTGGGGAAAGCGGTGTGGAGCGCAAGCGCAGTAAATCGGAAGTATAGATCGCTTTCATATTTTTCCTCTGGGCATACATAACAAAATATATTGTTAAAATAATTAACTACACATTCAAAGACGCGGGTATCAGCTAGTAACCACATTAGGCCCCCCTCGGCAGCGGTTCAAGTCTAGGTCCGTTCTCCCGGCGTGGATCCCTTGAGTGCGCGCGATACAGTGACACAAAATCTTACATCACTGCGACAACATTACACATATCGCCTCCACACACGTGCCCGCATACACGCTTACATATGAAAGTGGAAGGGTTTTATTTTTTCCCTTACAAAACTGAATTAGTTTAGAAAATTATCCGATACGAAATATATATAAGAGTTGTTGTTGTATGTACGCTTGGTACAATATATGTTGCAACAACTCATATAATTATGTGTGAACAGTTAGCTTATCTCAAATAGGGTGCGAATTTCATGCATCAGGCAACAACCCAAACCGAAGTGTGTCGTGCGCCCTTGAGCTAGTTGTTCAAATAAAATCGGCTGAGTGCCTTAAGCGCTCATCTTAGTATTCCGGTGAAGCTGTTAAGACCTTGCGAGGTCAATAGCGTAGTTAGTTCGAAAAAAAAGGTATCATCTAGTACTTAAAAATAGTATAATAATAACAGGATAATATTAATTAAATAATAAATTGCAAGCACGATTCGATAAATTAACATAAATAGTGCAAATACAAAAATCAAATCAAAAATTCACAAACACCTAAATATAAAAAAACGAAAGAATCAAATACGGAAAAGAACGCTCCCCAAAAACCGTCAAATCGACCGTTAAACAGAAGCTAAGTATCAATTCAAAGAGTTGTGGAAAAAAAATGTAAAAAAAACCGACCCCCTATCCAAACATCGCGTGTCAAAATTCACCAAAGCTAAACGTTACGACCAATAAAAAAAAGTCCGTGATAAACTTCACACATACGGGTAAAGGAATGAAAAAAAAAAACGTCATAAAAAACCGCCCCCCGTTAGAGGAACCAATGAAAAAGAAAAAAATATGTTTGAACAGAGTTCAGAAAAAAATGAGTTAATTGGAGGAGCGTGTGCCGGCCTACTTTTTTTTTTCTTCGACACCGACATCCCTATTCGAGGCTTATGCTTTTTTTTAACCATGGGGTGCATTTTTTGCGCCTATTATAACAACATTCGGTGTGTACAGACGTCAAATTATAGAAAAATTATAATGCCATGATATTTAACACTGTATAATTTTTATTTATTAGGTTATTTTTTGTATGCGTCCCTTCTTTTGTCTTCTAGAGCTTTTATAATTTATTTTATAGCTTCTTAAAGAATATTGTTCTTTTGTAATATTTTGTCAAGTTATTTCATTTGTATTTAGAATCTATCTTTATTTATTTATTTTAGGATAATTTGACAATACATTAGTGAGTATATAAAAAGTAGGACTATTGTAACATATTATAAATGTAGTCATATTTACAGACAACCACGGCATGCTCCAACAATAAATTAAATATTAATAAAACAAAAGATAAACTATTTTAAATATTAAAAAAAAATACATGGTAATACAAAAACGAGAAGATTGAAACAGAAAAGGAAATATAGGAAAATTATATATCTTCCATTTTTTTAACTCATTGTCAGGTTACTAAGACAAAGGAACCGTAAAGAAAGTTAAAATTAATTCTTTATTGTTTTTAATATAAGATATTTTTCCAAAAAATAGTACTTAACAAAATGATAGTCCAAGAGAAATATAAACGCGACATCTATTAGATGCCATGTAAATTATATTTATAAAATTTCTAATTAGAAATTATTTCCAATACCCATTCTCCTTATAACAACACATCGCAATCAAAAAGTTCATTTATAAAGTATTTTTTATAAATACCACAAAGGTCACAATGCAAAAAGTTTTTACGTCTACAAAAAAGGTTACGTAATAATAAATGTTGCATATGGTGCGTTTTCGGCCGTCATTTTTAATATCACTATTCTCATTTACTGATGAAAATTTCGACGAAGAAAAATATACTAACAGAAAAAAACATAAATTACGTAATAGTGGAAAATTTTACCTCGAGAGACGCGAAAAAACAACCGGTCCGCGCAGAGACAACTTATAAAATTTCCATTTAAAACAACCGAGCATTATTATCTTTTTTCTAACGAAAAAATGCATTTTTACTTTAATTTTAACATGTTGCATAAACCTACATTGGTTACTGTAATTTGAACTTTGTTCCTTTCGCTCAAAAATGTAAGATGTCTTGCACTTATTTGCGATATACTCCCTTTAGAAATGATTGTAAAGTTCCTTGGTCTATTTATTCCGTAGTGTTGGGACACCTTTCTTAAAGATTGAGTCCTTGATTACAATAAATTTATAAATGTAATTAATTTTGGCTTTAATAATCTTTATATATAAATTTCATCTGTACGTGTGTATGTCACTGGACTCCTCCTAAACGGCTCGACCGATTTTGATGAAATTTTGTGTACGTGTTCGAGTGGATCCGAGAATGGTTTAGATTCGAAATTGGCCGGTGGCGCTGCGGTTGAATTTTAGATTTTTTTTTATTATCAAGGCAGGATAAGAGTCCGCCGGGACCGCTAGTATTTGTATAAAAATATCGAATACTTAATTGTACTGTATATTTTAAAAGTGTAACGCTTTAGTAAATTTTATTAATCTTTCCCTTGATTACCACCTCAAATCTTTTTTTTGGTTTTCTTTAAACTGGTTCGGCAAAGAGTATGGACGGTACCTGATGGAAAGTACAGTAAAGTCCATAAGTAACGGTGACTGTCGGTGTTAAATAACAACGGCAGTCGTCGCTATCATGCCGACCTGCACATGTGCTTCTTCACGCCTCGTTTGAAGGACCCAATGTCATAAGACGTCTAAATATATAAATAAAACTGTAATGCTTGCTGAAACAATTTTGACAAGATAGATAGAGGAAGAAATTAGGTACACGGTATTATGTAAGTTACATATGAATACATTGAAACTAAATAGTATTGGTAAAGCTTAAAAGAGTTATCTTAATATCCAACAGAGAGTTATAGGGTTAGGTAATAACTACAGAGTTACAGTTAAAGAAATTCAACACCGGTAATTCTAAAATTAAAAGTAAAATTATCGTACTAACTTGTTAAGGCAGACGATATTTTTTGTCAGAAGAAAAATTCGCATTTCTTTCATTACTCAAATGCAATAACTTAATAAATACAATAGAAAATACGCAAATAAATCTTATTAGGCTTTCAATTGGAATAAAATATGTATATACATTTATAAAACTACAATTCTTATGCTGTCTATTTAGCGATGATTTAATTTTTTCCATTAATTCATTCTGAAGATTCATTCTCACTATTAATTGATGACAAAAATTAACAGACTGGCCTTATTATTTCCATTCGCCTGGACGCTTTTCTAACGAGTCCAAAAAGACCGCTCTGGCAAAGTATATTAGTTAGCTGTTTTCTTTTTGAACGGAGGCGTTTTTTAAACTCCGGGTTGCTATTGCCCTTTTTTTAAACTTTGTGAGGCGATTGTACCCGACAATCACCAGATATTAGGGCTAGAGAATGGGTGAAATCCAGTATGCCGGAACAAATCAATATCAATCAAGGATTTTCACTTTAATATTAGGCAAACCAGAGTCATACCTTGAATGACCTTCAAAGACGATCCTAGCGAAAAGTTTTAACAGTAGCTATACTTCATGCAAGCAGAAATGACGATTTGAATAAAAGTATGATTATAGAACCAGTGCAAGACTTCACGGCGCAAAGCAGCAGTCACACTTATTTATGCCAAACGGCAGCAGATAGGCAGACAGCTCATATAATGGTAAGTGGTTACCGTCGCCTATAGACAAATGCAATACCTGGGTACCACTGTTGCGTTGCTGGCCTTGGAAAGCGTGTTTCAACCCTTTTTGAATTACGTAATTAACAAGTATCACCAGCAATTATGATTACTTTGATTGGCCTCAAAATGCTTATCTTTCCGACGCATTATCTATCTCAATTTCATATCTAATGAAGTCATAATTTTTTATGGTTAAATTTTTTGACCCTAACTCATAATAAAATTGTCTCTTTCCTTTAAATCTATGTTGTATAGTTGTGAATTTAATGTTGTGATCGAACGAGCCTTAGAGAATGTTTCACTTATATGCGCAATATAGATACTATTTACATCTTCTCGGTGACAGGGATATTTCGTAACCAGATAGTTGGTTTAACGTTCACGAGACCTCTCACGGCCTCAGTTCAATAAAGTTTATTTTGATTTTAATTCTTCTTTTTTTATGTACTAAGCTATTCTTATCATACGTGATAGTTTGTACCTTAAAATTATAATTGTTTTAAGATTATAAAAAGTATTTTTGAAGTTATACTTCTTTTGGCGCGTTAGGGAAAAATGATGAGAGTAAATTTTTACGATGCGCGCACACCGTCACGAAAAACCGACACCCTGAAGTTATTATGATGCGCGCGCATACTGTAAACCCTGAAGATAGCTATAGCCAACTTTTTCTATTGTTAGTGTCGTTTTTCTACAAACGTAGAATAAGGCGAAAGATAAAATTTTGGAAAAGATATTTATCTTGTACGCCATAGAAGTATCTACTACCATAGAAGTACTACTAACGTGTGTACATAAGTACACACACACTTTTTATTTATTGTGTACGTTTTAATAATGAACTCCAACATAATTTAGTTCACTTTACTGAGATTTCTCGGCCTTATGCAGCAAAGGTTTCTAACAATCATATGTATATTAGGGGAAATCATTAACGAATTTTCATTATCATACAACCATTTCCTTACATTTTTATTTTATACGATTTAGATTCAAGTTTTGGAATTTAATAAGACTTGAAATAGCCAACAATACGAAAAAACCAATAAGAATTACAAAATTTCTTATTGGTACATAAAAAATATCCTAATGAAAGACAAAACGCTTGTCGCTTCTGTAGAAGCGTGGGGTAATTAATTTTACTGATAGGTTGTGTAATGCAAAACTTCTTTTAAAAATGTGAAAAAATAAGAAGTAAAGTGTTACCGCCCACCTCCGGTGCCGCTGCATCACATTCAAAAGACGAGACTACAACACGACCGGAACTTGATATTAGCGCCACCATATTATAAATATACATTGACACTAGCGCCACCATATTAGAGATACACATTGATACTAGTGCCACCATATTAAGATACACATTGAAACTAGCGCCACCATAATAAAGATACATAAATAAGAATAATTATTATTATATAATTTTAATAAGACTTAAATAAGAATATCATTATATAGAATTGAATCATTAGTTTGATCATTATGAATAATAAATAGTATATTCTTTGACTTCATAGTTCGGCCATGAAAGGCAAGATGTCGCTGATCTACATGTCGAAACAGATTAGTGAACACATTCGAGATACATAAATAAGGATAATTATATAAAATTGTTGTATAGCTTAAATAATATTAATTTGGTCATACTTTATTATTTTTGTGTTACTTAAATTATTTTGCGGAATTATGTGTAAATAGTAATCGCTTTGAAAACATAGATCGGCCTTTAAAAGGCAAGATGTTTGTGATATCTACACACTTCTTATGTAACAAGTATTGTAAGGCGAAGCTCTGGCCAAATAAATAGTGACAGTATCTACGAAGTATTTATTGCCATTCCTGATTGCATCGACACTATACGTTATTAGTGTAATAAAAGACAAGATATTTATTATTTCAAATAATTTTTTTACATACTTCTACAGTATTAATTTATTGTTTATTAACTGTTTTATTCGTTTTGTTAAAATAAAATTTTGTAATCCTCTGTAGTAATTTTTATTTTCAGATTGCTTATACTTCATTTAAATACTAATACTACTTCATATATTTCGAAAATTTACTGACGAATCCTGTCATAGACCACTTTTATATGAAAAAGAATTGTATTTAAGTTCTTCTTTTACGATTTTTATAATTTATCGTTTTATCTAATTAGTCAAATGTTAATTTACTAATTACGCTTAGAATAGACTAGCTTCTGCATGTGACCTCGTCAGAGTGGAATATTCACTATTGGCTAACGCTAACCACGCAGCAAAAGCGTTCAAATGAAAATACCCTGACTTTGAAACATTATTCATTAGTGGTCCGCTCTTTTTTTATATCATAGGAGTCAAACGGGCAGGTGCGTCACCTGATGTTAAGTCATCACCACCGTCCATATACACTTGAACACCAGGGGAGTCGCAAGTGCGTTACCAACCTGTCTTGGGGAGAGGGGGAGTAAAGGAAAAAGGAAGGGGGAAGAGGAAAAGGGAGGTGGGCCTTAGGCGCTCTCACTGACCGAACGAAACGCAACAATGCAAGCACTGTTACATCACGTCGGTTTTCTGTGAGAGTGTGGTACTACCCCGAGCGAGCCGACCCATTCATGCTGAAAACGTTCATAGCTTCAGCGTGGCTCTACCACCTACATAATACCTCTTATTCTAAATCCTATCCTATAGCCTTCCTCGATAGATGAGCTATTTAACACTGAAAGAAATTTTCAAATCGGATGGAGCTAAGAAACCGCCGAGCCGGCACCGCAGCCCGGTGTACAAACCCCAGGCGTAAGAACGAGGCCAGGCCGGCTCAGAACATGATACCAGAGACCTCAACGGTGAACCTGATGGCTCCCGCAAATGACCCCCAAATTGAAAGTGAAGACCCGAAAAACGAAAGGACTGCACCCAACGCCAATACCAGCCGTAGCACAGCCCGGGGACCTGTCCGCCCGTCTGGACTACTCGAGCTGGTCAGACTCACCGGAAATCACACGAACAGGGAACAACACAGAACGCCTTGGACTCGAATTGGGGATCAACCACTGGGGTATCGCCCAGGAAGGTCACCTACCCCGCAACAATAGACACCCCTATTAAATCGGGGGGAGAGAGAAGCCACCGCCAGAAGGGAAACCTTGATGCGGTTCCCCCGCGCACTCCTTCGGGGCGCGCGAGAAGATATTCCGAGTTCAAATCCGACTAGTAGTTCCTGAGATTAGCGCGTTCGACCAAACAAACAAACAAACCCTCCAGCTATATAATATTAGTCTAGATTTATATCACTTCTACCTATAACATATCTTTATTGCTTATGTTGATATGTGATACGTACATTAACAAGTTAAATAAAAGCAGTTTGATGTTCGAACACCTAATCGGTCGATTTCAATATTCTCAATGAACCAAATGGTTTTGATGGTGGTAGAGCCACGCTGAAACTATTACTGGTTTCAGCATGAATGGGTCGGCTCGTCCATGGTAGTACCACTCTTTCACAGAAAACCGACGCGAAGTAACAGTGCTTGCATTGTTGCATTTCGTTCGGTCAGTGAGAGCGCCGGAGGCCCACCTCCCCTCCCCTCTCCTCTCTCCCTCCCCTAACCCTTCCCTCCAAAGAGTGGCAACACACTTGCGACACCTCTGGTGTTGTTAGTGTCCATGGACGGTGGCGATCACTTAAAATCAGGTGACCCACCTGTTCGTTTGCCACCAATAACATTAAAAAAAAGAAGCTTTCATTCGACAAAAACATCATGATGATACAGAAGAAAGAAAGAAAGATATATTTATTCAATACATACAACACATACTTACAAGAATATACATAAATACAAAAAACAAGAGAGACAAGCGTTGCATGTGGTGAAAAGGTCTTTGTCTGAGCACAAGCCGCAAGCTTCCATGTGGAAGCGTTGCAGCGCTGGTTTTCAGACAAAGCCTACCTCGTGGTAGGGATTTTCTTATTGTCACCTAGATACCTATACGTGAAGTGTGTGGGGTAGTAGAGGATGTATTCGGTTTCAAGCGGGTAGATAGTTACTGATGTCGACTCTTAACTTGGATTTACGAGATGTTGGAATGTTTCATGGGTTATTATCCAAACTTAATAGTATTGAAGCACTGAATTTATTTAAGATGTTGAGTCGTCATTAAGTTTATACTAGTTTTAATAATGTGTTTTATTTAAGGTATTCAGCGTGTAAATTAAGTTAAGTTTACTATGGAACTGATATAATCAACAAAAACTCCTAAATAAATTAAAAAAAAAATAGATACCTATACCCTCAACTTGAAAATCAATCGTCAAGAGTATCCCATAGATGTGTTCCAGCAGCTCCAAAAGAGCTAGTCTCACTTCTAGGTCTAGCATATTACCACCATAGGTCATAGGTGATGATCGTAGTCAAATGCTAAAACCTATAATATATCAAAAGTTGTTTACTAATAATTGAAATAAGGAAAAAATTAAAGTTAATTTCGTATTTCTAACAAGATTTAGGTAAATCTATATGCCGTAGAAGTGGGAGCGAGAGGTATACCAGCAAAATCTCTCTATAGCCTGCTGAAAGACCTCGGTCTTTCCAGAACTGCAGCGAGTTCTATATTAGAAGCTAAAGCCGCATTAGCAGGTTCATACAAGATTTGGATAGGCAGGGAGAGAAGCACGAGTAGTTAAGGTGAGTTTTATATACACTGGAAAGGGGCCCCTTAAACCTACACCCGAGTCACAATTCTCGGGAACTACTCGGAGTTTCTCTCGCTGCCACGCGAAGGATCCGGCACCCGCACGGTGAATCCATAGTATGCTAAGAAGTACGTATCTGAACTCTATAGTAGGTACTGAAGTTTTAAAGAAATAAAATAATAATATAATAAAATAAATAAAGAAATAAAATAATACTAGCTTTTGCTCGTAACTTCGCTCGCTTTAATATAGATTTGGTCTATCTATCGGAAACAGTACAATGTTGTAGATGAATGGTATTATACATTTTTTTCTGTATTGCTGTATTGTAAGCGTAACAAATAAACAAACAAACAGAAAAACTCATATTTGTATTTATAATATTAGTTAGGATTAAAATCGCTTTACTATTAAAATCGTAAGCCAAATAAAATGCATTATTATTGCTAACATTTTCAATTATACATGAGTAATTAAGAAAATTAATAAAAGGGTTCTATTGTACGTAGAAAAAATTAAAGAAATCATATAATATATTTACTATTAATTTTCGTAAAGCAATACCATAAATAACAAAAATTATTACAATTTGTCCTAAATTTATACCATTTTACATAATCGATCGATTATGTTTCCATCATAATCTATTTTATGATTTAACGCACTCAACGTGGTCACAGCACTAGCTATGCATGTGTGGGTCTTATCCGTACACTCGGTAGATAAAATTTTGAAAAATTCACCACTTTTCCGCGATAACCCTGTGCTGGGGTACAGAAAAAAAGCTCATAGGTCGTATTCATAGTCTTGGTCTTACTATAAATATGAATATATGTTTACAATCAATGGCTTGGCTTGGCTTGTCTTAAAAGGAGTCCAATATTAAAATTATTTAATAAAGAAGGGTATTGGTTTACACTACTGAACAAATTATACCGTGTTGTATACGACGTAGCCCTTAGGTGCAGGGATTTAACAACACTGGCGGTATTTTTTTTTAATCATTAAGTACTTATAAGCCTCTTATTAATAAGAATTTGAGTTTGTGTATAATATTTCACAAATTTTAAAATACGTAGTATTATAGTTCGTAGTCAGTTCAAAAAACAAAATATTACAATGTAACCGAAATCGTAGTAACGAAAATGCATTTCTTCCTTCTCATAGATAATAATATTAAAATAATAAAAAACCTTGTATTTCGTGGAAAAAAAAACATTCTTTTTGTTCTCAGGTTAACGCAAAACTAATGTAAAGCTTAACCTATTTAAGTTTCTATTTTTTTATTGTTTCCCTTTTGAAATTTCTTCCCTCTTGAACATACCTACCTCTGGACAATATCTCTTAATGTATAAACTGGAACTTGACTATGAATACCGCATATCTTATAAATAAACAACGTTATCAAGGAGCGACTAAGTACGCATTTCATACTTGTTACTTGCAATCATAGTATGCCTTTGTGCGAGTCTAGATAAACGACTATTTCTATCTAGACTCAGACTTGACTGTGTGTCAAATGTGTAAGTTTTTTTAATAAATTACATATGTACACATTATGTGAAATTGTAGAAATTTATTATAATTATATTGTGTAAAATTTTTTTTAGACCATGTTTGAAAAATTCTTCTTTGTCCGTTATAGTATAATACATTTTATGAGGAAGCTATGACCGTTTGGAGCTGAGTAAGCACAACACAAAATGTAAGCCAGCGAGTACCCTAAACGACGAGGAAGCAAGAAGCCGGAATAATTACAATCAGAATGACACTGCGGGCTCCAACTGGTATGTTCTAAAGTCGAAAACAATTAACACCATAACTATTACATACATAAAAACTGATTTAACCTTCTTTTGCCATATCTAAAGATTCCAGAAGTCGGCACAAATCAGCATAATTCGTGACATCATATACATATCTTTATAAAGCTGAACAAGCATCGATTGTGGAAGTATGATTAATAAGCATATCTCTCACTCTGCTATGTTCCATTCCGAAGATTATTTAGTCATTTTTTTATAGTAGCACGGCGAAATGGCTGTACTACGCCTGATGGTAAACACAGTACAATCCAAAAACAATGGCAACCACCGAGTAACACACTATCCATCGCCGGTCGCTGCTGTCATGCCGGCCTGCAAAAAGCTGGATATGCACAGGCTGATCCCGAAACGCGACCCGTAGAAGCGAATCACTATGATGGGCTTCTACGCCATATACATGGTGGTTGCGACCCAGTCAGGCTGTAAAACCATACCACCTCGCTTTCGCCATTGCCTAGTTGGTTATTCATCAGGGTGCACCACGTGCAGGTGAGGTTGGCTTGGGTGTCTCAAGTCTTATGATGTTATTCGACACCCCTTATACACTTAAGTTCAACAGTTGCGATGTTGCAATCGAGGCCCAGCTGGATTTCAGCTCTTAGACTCTTGAGCCTGTTACCATATAGTTGAGTGCCTTAAGCGCTTGTCCAAGAAGTCCAGTGAAGTTGTAAAAACCTATTAGGCTAACAGCGTCAGTCAGTTTGAAAATAAAACTCCGAAGAATGTTGTTAGTGTCAAGTATTGGCCACTTAACTCAATTAAAATCTAGCCAGAATAATGAAAGAACATAATTTGTTCTATACTATTTTACCATGATTAGAACACATTGTACAATAAAGTCCAGTTAGTGAATTATGTTTGTCATTTGTGTAAAGAAGGCGAAGTTATCATAAACATTGTCGGTAGGTTGGTCTAGAGTAGTTACCACCTTTGAGCTTGATGCCATACGGAGTGTTATAATAAGCGTTGCCCTAAAAAAGTCCCGTCAAGCTGTGAAGACCCGTCAGATCAATAGCATATAGTTAATTAAAAAAAACACAAATTAAAAACTAATTACGTTAAAGAGATAATGTCCATACTCTACAATGAGTTTTAAAACATTACCTAATATTACGATGATTTGTTGCAGCAGATAGCTGTTTTGAATTGCCTACAAATGTAATATTCAATTTCCTATTTACTCTAACTCTTTTTTCATTAAATTAATTTATATTATTGTTTATATTTCAGGTTCCTTTACTAATTGAGCGAAATAATTCTACAGACCATAAGGCTAATTATACACCTCTTTACATTTGTTAAACAAAGCCTAATATTGAAGAGATACAGGCCACTCATATATCACATATTAATAGAATTCGTATGAATGAAGAGAAATTAAGCAAAAAAATAGAAATAGAACACCGAAACATTGAAGAAATTAAAGGGATCATCACCGAAGGAAAGTACCTACACAAAATTAAAGTGTGAATTTTTAAACAAACCTAACATTTAATCGTTTCTTTTATTTTCTTTATTATATAAAAAGGTTATTAGGTATTCACGAGCTAATAGATTTAGGACCTATCAGTAGTAAGGAAGTGGCATCTGATGTAAATCTAAAATATACACAACATATGTCTATGCACGTTAATTAAATATATAATATGTTGTATGATGATGATGTATGGATTCAAATTATATAGGTAGATTAATAGAAACATTACGCTTTTTTTCTCGAACTGACTATGCTATTGACCCGGCAAGGTCTTTACAGCTTCACCGGACTAAACATTACGCGCAGATGCGATCATCTATAGATAAATATTAAGTTGTATATACACTCAGAAAGTGGAAGTTTTATTTAATCTATGTATCTATAGAAAATACAGATTTTGGTAGGTGGTAGAGCCACACTTAAGCTATTATTGGTTTCAGCATGAATAGGTCGGCTCGCACGGTGTAGTACCACCCTCTCATAGAAAACCGACGTGAAGTAACAGTGCTTGCCATTGTTGCGTTTCGTTCGGTCAGCGAGAGCGCCGAAGGCCTACCTCCCCTTCTCCCTTCTCCCCCCAAACACAGGCTGGCAACACATTTGCGAAAACCCTGGTTTTGCTGATATCTATGGACGGTGGTGATCAACCAATTCGTTTGCCTCCAATGACATTAAAAAAAAACAATGAGTCTGTAAAGTGACAATTAGACCCTGTTACGTTTACACTTAATAATCTATAATTAATAAGGAATAAAGTGAAGCAATAGCTTTGAATGTTGTTTCTCTTTATTACATGTATTTAAAATTAATATATAATTAGTAAGTTAGGTTAGGAAGAATATTGTATTTTATATAATATTGTAATTTATATTGTTGTCTAACATTGTGTCTAACAAAATAAATACTTTTTATTACAGAGTAACTATTCGGCCTATTGTTTCAATAAAAACAATATAGCCAACCACACAACACTTCTTCTTCTTCTTCTTACCCTTATCTCACATAAGTAGGGTCGGTAAAACATGTTTGTCATGTTGTGGTATATGATTTGGCTTAATTTTTACGATCGGTCGCCTGCCTGACTTCAACCCTCCTTGGGATTATTTTGTTGTACCGCTGTATTTATGATTATTATTATATAGTTGCGAAGTATGATGGGCTCTTTTAGCCTTACAACTTTTCGTTCCGGTTAAATACGTAGTTCTTCAAGATTATGGTTTGCTTGCTATATTGCCATTTTGATGTAACAGGAAACTAGCCAACTTTAGACTATTCCCGAGGACTGCATTTTCGGGTTTTATTATAGGATTAATAGTTTCAGAGTTTTCTCAGTAATAGTAATATAATATTAGATATAATAAACTGTTATAAAAATATAAAATATGAAAACTATAATAGAAGAATAAATGCAAATAAAATGACATGTTAACCACACAACACATTACATTTATATTGTTGTTAGGGCAAAGCTGCGGAGAAAAGTTAGTTCATTATAATCTATTTGCAGATTCTACGTTACCACTCTTAAATTTTATTATTACTGCTTAGCATTTAAAGACAGAATGTAATTATATGCAGCCAATATTATCCATCATTTATTTGTCAGTAAAAACACGACAAAATGGATTCAGTTATTTCAGAATTCAGCCCCAACTAATAACAGACACTTAGATATTATTTATATGTATAGATTAATGAATCTCTATGAGATGTTAAAGTTATCTTTGTTTAAAGACTATAACTGTAATTAGCAGATTACGTCTGTCAATAACTATTTAATCGATCGATAAAATAAAATAATAATCATTATTCTAACGGTAAAGATCCACTCAAAGCTGAACGAATGCTTTGTTTGTGCAATACTTCAAATTTGCCCTTTAATTGGAAAATACTTATATAAAACTAAACACAACGTCTGTTTGTCTGTTAGTTTGACGTCTTTTTTATATCACAGGTGTACTTTGTATCAAAATGTTAGTGTAAATTTCGTTACATTAAGTTTTTTTTATATCATAGAAGGCAAACGAACAGGTGGGTCACCTGATGTTAAGTGATCACCACCGTCCATAGATACTTACGACACCAGGGGAGTCGCAAGTGCGTTGCCGACCTGTCTTGAGGGAGAGGGGAGTAAGGGAAGAGGAGGGAAGGTTAAAGTAATTTAGCCTCCGTTAAAGTAATTTATAGATTAACTTATGAGGCTAGGAGTTAATAAGGTAGACATAAAACTAATACCAATAAATTATGTTGTATTTTATCTAAGCTATTAAATATTAATCAGTATTAATGTAAGTATAGAAAATGTTCAGAAAATAAATAAGTAAAAAAAGTTTAAAAAAATTAAGTACGATAAATTACAGTGTCTTCTTCTATGTGACAATTCGAATTTAAAATGTTTAACACGATATAAATATCTAAGCTAGCTGATAGCCACGACTGCACTGTAAACAATATACCTGTGTTATGTGGAAAAAAAACTACACCCCACTGCTTACCTCATTTCTCCATGACAAGAGAACATAGTGTCCGAAAACGTACGAACTGAACGCACCACGTAAAACCTGTAGTTTTTTAAATATTTATGAACTTCGTAATAAAATGGCGCACTCGTGATATAAAAAAAAAAAAAAGAACCAAGTAAACATAAGAAAATATCAAAATCTATCCAGTAGTTTTAGTGCGATGCGCGCACAACGAAGACCTCTATCTATATCCAAAAAAATCAAAAATAGTTAATTCTATTTAGGCCCTCAGAAGGCGCTTATAAACGTCATAACGTTTTGCGGTGTAAGGGGTGTCGAATGACATCAGAAGACTTGAGACACTCGAGTCAACCTCACCTGCACGTGGTGCACCCTACTGAGTAACGAACGAGGCAATGGCAAAAACGTGGTGGTAGGGTTTTACAGCCTGACTGGGTCGCAACCACCATGTATATAGTGAAAAAGCCCGTTATAATGATTCAGGATCAGCCTATACATATCCAGCTTTTCGCAAGCTGGCATGACAGAGGATACCGGCAATAGATAGTTTCTCTCTCGGTGGTCACATGGTAAGCACAGTACAATCCAAAAACAATGGCAACAACCGAGTGACACACTATCCATCGCCGGTCGCCGCTGTCATGCCGGACTGCAAAAAGCTGGATATGCACAGGCTGATCCCGAAACGCGACCCGCAGAAGCGAATCACTATGATGGGCTTTTTCACCATATACAGGGTGGTTGCGACTCAGTCAGGCTTTAAAACCCTACCACCCGCAAATAAAACCCTTTATACTTTAATGCCCGCTTGACATTGTGCTTGAACTCACTATTCGGCAAATCGGTAATGTGACACACGTGCACGCATACACGCTTACACATGCAAGTGGAAGGGTTTTATATTTTTCCCTTATCAAACTGAAATAGCTTAGAATATTATCCGATACGAAATATATATAAGAGTTGTTTGAGGTATGTGTGCTTGGTACACATATATGTTTCAACAACTCATATGTATTAGGTTAGCTCAGATAGGTCGCGAATTGCATGTATCTGGCAACAGCCAAAGCCGAAGTGTGCCACGCACCCTTAAGCTAGTTGTCAAAATAAAATCAGCTGAGTGCCTTAAGCGCTTGCGTTAGTAGACCGGTGAAGCTGTTAAGACCTTGCTTGGTCAATAGCGTAGTCAGTTCGAAAAAAAAGACAAGTATATCATTGTTTCTAGTATTTGAATTATGGTGGTCGTTTACTAAATCCAGCTTTTCAAAGTTGTTGCGAACATATTATACATTCGATTACGAGGAATGTATTAGTAAGGCAGAATTAAGATTCCGAATTCCCTGAATCTTATTCTTTAACAAGTTGTGCCCGCGTCTCCGTCCGCGTGGATACTAATGTAAAAAAACAGTGACTTATAAAGTCATCTGATTGTATTAGGTCCATTTACTTATCGACTTTTCTCTCCTACTAAGTCGCGTCGTCATTAAAATTACCGTACATTTTGATAGATGAACCGATTTTAATGAAACTAATACTAAATGTTATCCGAGAGTATGCTTTATGATTTTCTTGATGAGGTTTTATAGTGAATGCAGTTCTTTAACAGTGATGCGTGTTCTAACAAACAGACATTTCTAAATATGATTGAAATGTGTTTTATTACTTACATCAAGACACCTGCAACAATATTTTTCAGGAAAATCTAAAAAGTTACATTTATATTCTTATTTGTTAAGAAGATGCTTCGCGATATATAAATTGCTTGAATATTACTTATATTTACTTTGGTCATATCATTTTATAGTATATATCTTAGAGGTGGTAGAGCCACGCTGAAGCTATTACTAATTTCAGCATGAATGGGTCGGCTCGCTCGGGGTACTACCACCCTCTCATAGAAAACCGACGTGAAGTAACAGTTATTGCATTGTTGCGTTTCGTTCGGTTAGTGAGAACGCCGGAGGCCCACCTCGTCCCCTTCCCCAAACATAGACTAGCAACGCATTAGCGACTCCCCTGATGTTGTTAGTGTCTATGGACGACGATGATAACTTAACATCAGGTGCCACGCTGAAGCTATTACTAATTTCAGCATGAATGGGTCGGCTCGCTCGGGGTACTACCACCCTCTCATAGAAAACCGACGTGAAGTAACAGTTATTGCATTGTTGCGTTTCGTTCGGTTAGTGAGAACGCCGGAGGCCCACCTCGTCCCCTTCCCCAAACATAGACTAGCAACGCATTAGCGACTCCCCTGATGTTGTTAGTCTCTATGGACGACGATGATAACTTAACATCAGGTGACCCGCCTGTTCATTTACCTCCTGTGATATATATATATATATATATATCACATCATGTGATATATAATAACATCCTTACAATGGTTTTGTTGTTACTCGATAGAAGCCGTGCGAACAGATAACACTATAATAAATTGCTAAGTTTAATTAAAGTGATTTCCGCCTTGAATTATAGAGACATGAAATTTTAACGTGTTTTTGATTAGTTTCTGTGTAAAAGAGAGAATGGCTCGTCATATAAAACCTACGGTGCGTAGATTTTCATAGGCTTCCATTTCCGTGTTACAACATAATCCTTTGGTGTATCCCTAGGTAATGGAATTGGAGCAAATATTGAATATCATACGATCTATAGAATGCAGCAGCCGCTACACATCTGTATGTGCGTGGCAACATATTTTCCACTTGCGGGATGTAGCTAAGGAATGGAAGCTTAGACGGACATTAGAAGAAGCCTTATGTTTTTCTTCAACGAATGCTCGAGCTCATATCGGGCTTTCGATCGCCCATCCGAATATTCCGAACACGCTAATAATATGACACAAAATAATTATGATTTATTTCAATAAACATACTATTTATATCTGTCGAGTTAACTTATTTATTACTTGAAAGGAAAACATGACTCAAACTTAAGCAATCAAAGGCCTATAAAATCTCAGCTGCATTAGAAACCTGAGATATCTCGAGAAAAATAAATCGTCTACCCACGCGACCTAGGCCAACGGACATACGCACACATGAAGGAAAAAAAGTATAGGAATAAAGTAAGCAAAAAATATAGCAAAAACGTACGCCGCGAATATATCCGAGGCGAATGAACTGCGAAAAATAAGACGAAAACAAGCGCCCGCGCACATGTGCGTTCGTCCATTTTTTTTCTATCCGTCCCTTTCTAGCGCCAAAATTTAGTAGACCGGTGAAGCTGTTAAGACCTTGCTTGGTCAATAGCGTAGTCAGTTCGAAAAAAAAGACAAGTATATCATTGTTTCTAGTATTTGAATTATGTTGGTCGTTAACTAAATCCAGCTTTTCAAAGTTGTTGCGAACATATTATACATTCGATTACGAGGAATGTATTAGTAAGGCAGAATTAAGATTCCGAATTCCCTGAATCTTATTCTTTAACAAGTTGTGCCCGCGTCTCCGTCCGCGTGGATACTAATGTAAAAAAACAGTGACTTATAAAGTCATCTGATTGTATTAGGTCCATTTACTTATCGACTTTTCTCTCCTACTAAGTCGCGTCGTCATTAAAATTACCGTACATTTTGATAGATGAACCGATTTTAATGAAACTAATACTAAATGTTACCCGAGAGTATGCTTTATGATTTTCTTGATGAGGTTTTATAGTGAATGCAGTTCTTTAACAGTGATGCGTGTTCTAACAAACAGACATTTCTAAATATGATTGAAATGTGTTTTATTACTTACATCAAGACACCTGCAACAATATTTTTCAGGAAAATCTAAAAAGTTACATTTATATTCTTATTTGTTAAGAAGATGCTTCGCGATATATAAATTGCTTGAATATTACTTATATTTACTTTGGTCATATCATTTTATAGTATATATCTTAGAGGTGGTAGAGCCACGCTGAAGCTATTACTAATTTCAGCATGAATGGGTCGGCTCGCTCGGGGTACTACCACCCTCTCATAGAAAACCGACGTGAAGTAACAGTTATTGCATTGTTGCGTTTCGTTCGGTTAGTGAGAACGCCGGAGGCCCACCTCGTCCCCTTCCCCAAACATAGACTAGCAACGCATTAGCGACTCCCCTGATGTTGTTAGTCTCTATGGACGACGATGATAACTTAACATCAGGTGACCCGCCTGTTCATTTACCTCCTGTGATATATATATATATATATATATCACATCATGTGATATATAATAACATCCTTACAATGGTTTTGTTGTTACTCGATAGAAGCCGTGCGAACAGATAACACTATAATAAATTGCTAAGTTTAATTAAAGTGATTTCCGCCTTGAATTATAGAGACATGAAATTTTAACGTGTTTTTGATTAGTTTCTGTGTAAAAGAGAGAATGGCTCGTCATATAAAACCTACGGTGCGTAGATTTTCATAGGCTTCCATTTCCGTGTTACAACATAATCCTTTGGTGTATCCCTAGGTAATGGAATTGGAGCAAATATTGAATATCATACGATCTATAGAATGCAGCAGCCGCTACACATCTGTATGTGCGTGGCAACATATTTTCCACTTGCGGGATGTAGCTAAGGAATGGAAGCTTAGACGGACATTAGAAGAAGCCTTATGTTTTTCTTCAACGAATGCTCGAGCTCATATCGGGCTTTCGATCGCCCATCCGAATATTCCGAACACGCTAATAATATGACACAAAATAATTATGATTTATTTCAATAAACATACTATTTATATCTGTCGAGTTAACTTATTTATTACTTGAAAGGAAAACATGACTCAAACATAAGCAATCAAAGGCCTATAAAATCTCAGCTGCATTAGAAACCTGAGATATCTCGAGAAAAATAAATCGTCTACCCACGCGACCTAGGCCAACGGACATACGCACACATGAAGGAAAAAAAGTATAGGAATAAAGTAAGCAAAAAATATAGCAAAAACGTACGCCGCGAATATATCCGAGGCGAATGAACTGCGAAAAATAAGACGAAAACAAGCGCCCGCGCACATGTGCGTTCGTCCATTTTTTTTCTATCCGTCCCTTTCTAGCGCCAAAATAGGTGCGACCGACGCGCCGGTGCGAGGGAGACGGGAGAAAAGAAAGCGCGGAAAGAGTCGCGCGGTCGTTGCGCGGCCCGGGTTAGTTGCGATCGTTGCCGTCAGAGGCGCTCGGCTCTCAAAGAAAATTTCTTCCTGTTTCGAGTTTATGAGATCGGCATTTTTAGTCCGTTTTTTTTAATAGTTCGCACGTTTTGATTTTAAATTCGATTTGAATTTTTAAAGTTGTATCTTAATACAAAGCATTGCTTGGCTTAAAGATTTAAGGAGTTTTATATCATTCACGTGCTTTTTTGTTACATTTTCTATACTCGGTCTTTTTAATTCCTTATAGTAAATTGAGAAATATTATGGTCGTATAATGTGAAATCTAAAATAAAGCTGCTACATAATTTTCCCTACTTTTATCCTACCGTTCATTTTATGTTCCGATTATTGATACGGTTAATTTTAATTATTGAATCTAGCGTTTTAATTTATTAATGGATATATCTATATTGTCTTGTCCAACATCTTTACTAATATTATACATAAATGTGACAGTGAGTTTGTTCATAAACAAATAATATTAATATCTACATAATTTACAAGATTAAGGAGAAATACTTACGTGTGATAAACTAGGAACTTAAAATAAACAACCTGGAGTGGTCAGTGTATACAAAAAATTTTAACAATAGAATTAAAATAATATCTTATACAATTATACGATAACTTCCGATTGGTGGACATAACTATTTTTATCACTCTTTTATTAGATTCACCTGTATGTACGTACGTAACCGACCCTTAAAAAAAAAACTAATAAAATGAAAAATAAATAATAGTTTAAAGAAACTAAAAAAACACGCTGTCATAAAAAAATCCAACTAAAAAACAGAAAATAAAATTTAATAAATTTGGATTAAGAATAGTGTAAATTAGAAATAAATGTATATTTTTGTAAAAAGTGACAAAAAAAATGATAATAATCTCCAGATATCAGTATTATTATCATTTTTTTTTCTAATTTACACTATTCTTAATCCAAATTTATTAAATTTTAATTTCTGTTTTTTAGTTGGATTTTTTATGAAAGCGTGTTTTTTTAGTTTTTTTAAACTATTATTTATTAAAATACTATTAAATAGTTTCATGTGAAATATCATTTGATTATTAGAAAACAAAGTATAATAGATTTTTCGTTAACGAAATACAGTTTATCGTTTTCGCATAAAACCTTCATAATAAGGAATTTTACGATTCTGATTCATTTTTCCGATAACAAATTGTTATGTTTGGCAAAAATCTTTCTTTCTCTGATCAAAAAGGCTAATTAACTAAAAATCCTAAAAATTTTTTTTACTATCCCCACATTTGCCGCCGAATTAAAGTCTGTAGAAAACACCAAAAAATTTGGACACTTTTAAAAATATCCTTTAATGTTAGTGACTAGTATATGACCAAAGTGCCCGAATAGTCCAGGTTTGGATCCTAAATTAAGATAGGAAAGTTTTATACCCAACTGTCGCGGTATCCTGACTTCTGTTTGACAAAAGATTTTTCATTTAAGGAAGGTAGCTAGAAAATTACCAAATCACAGTCTTGTTCTTCATCGACTATCATTCTGGGCGTTATACTTTTGAACACGGATTTTATGACCAATTTTTTAAGCAAAATCGATTATTTTTCTTCTTAATTGTCTATTTCTACAATTCTTCCTTTAATCTACATTATTCTTGACTATATATACTATTATCTTGACTATATTCTTCACTTGAATGCCGCCGCTTTTATGATGTCATCTTTCTGTTTCTTAAATGTATTTTTTTCATCTTAGTAAAGTGATAGGAACTAACTACCGAATTCTCTTCTAAAGATTGTCCCCGAAAACTTCCGGGTGCTTATTGTGTTTGTCAGTTTTCATGACTGACAAATACAAATCTGTTTATTTCTGCTTATTATATTTTCTTTTAGATTTTACGAGGAAACTTTTTAAACTTACTTTTGTTCATTTATTTTTGGTGACCAATTTTCTAGTACATTATTACTGCCACTATCGAATAGGTAGATGATATTACAAATTCCTTGCGATCATTTCAATGAACTAACAAGATGCTGGCCGTCTTGTTAGAATTTTACAGGGAGTTTTTATGGCAAGCCAGAATCCATTCTCTGTGGTACGATTTTCTATCCACGTCACTTGTGCATAATAACCATAGTATATTACGTATAACACCACCAATATCACAAAATATAGAGTTTAATAGCACATGATTATGAATAAAGTATATAATCCTCCATGATCCTCCCCCTACATGATATTCCAAGATCCTGCCACGGTTAGTGGTGTTATTTACTGGAGTTTTTTTTTAATGCGAAGTTAGTTTTGTAAGTGGTAGAGCCACACTGAAGCTATTACTGGTTTCAGTATGAATGGGTCGGCTCGCCCGGGGTAGTACCACCCTCTCACAGAAAACCGACGTGAAGTAAGTGCTTGCATTGTTGCGTTTCGTTCGGTCAGTGAGAACGCCGGAGGCCTACCTCCCCATCTCCCTTCTCCCTCCAAACACAGGCTGGAAACGCACTTGCGACAACCTTGGTATTGCTAGCGTCTGTGGACGGTGCTGATCACTTAACATCAGGTGACCCACCTGTTCGTTTGCCTCCTATAATATAAAAAAAAATAGTATTTTCAGACATCGAGTCGAACGAAGCAGTCGTAGGTTCTAATCCTTGAAACAGACCCAAAGCTTGCGGCGAACGAATTCCTTGTAAGAAAACAATAGTATTAACACAGGGCTGTATCTAAGTCCGGCTGTCTGGCTACCACCCTCAAATTGACAAATCTATCGCTCAATTTGAGAACTTATCTCCTGATAGGTTAGCGTGTTTACCATCGTAAACTATGACGTCATTTAATATCAAATGAAACTATTATAGAACACTTACACCTATATACCAAAATTTATCGGAATTTAAGTGCCCAATAAAACATTAGAACTGGTATTGGTAACTTAAAACTCTTGGATAAAAGTCTCTATTAAACAGAGATAATTAAATTGATCTATAAACCCCTTAGAGGTCCAGCTTGAACATACAAAGGTTACGTAACCGGCAGTAGGTACTGTATGCATATGAAAAGAAATATAATAAGATTGTGCGAGTGAAACGGTCCGTGTAGGGCCTTGCGCAACCTGTTCTTTCCATACATAATATCACATTACACGCAGCGATATTATAAAATGTTATAAAGTATTCAAAGAAGTAGGAGTTTTTATATCATCACGCTATATCGACGACGTAGGTAGGCAGATTTATTTATGAACAAACATTGTTAGAGAATTCATAGCCCTAGTGTTAAAAGTGACGAGAAATTTTCTTATATAGTTTAAAAATATATTATATCGGTGTTGGTATAAAACATTGTAAACGTATAATAAAATAATGAATAGTTATTTTATGTGTATCTATGAAAAACTAGTGGGTGCCCAGTGGTCGACATTCGACCACAGTTCATTGACTTTTTAAAGTTCGAACTTTATTAGGGTTCCTGTGTCAAAGGGATTCTATAATCAAAGCTTTTCAACATGGCTACTTAGTTATTTTTACTTTTTTTTAAATTATATAAACATAAAACAATCTATGTCTAAATGAAAATTTAAAATTAATTATAAATTTGAAACAAAAAAAGGCGGTTACGTAAGGTGGTAAGGCTCTCAAATTGTAAGTAAACATAACTATACGAAAATAAAGAAATTTATCGCAACTCATGACACAACTTTAAATTAATTTTACACGAAACCATGGGTGGTATTTCTGTGTGATAATGAATTAAATGTAGTCTCATTGCTTGGAAAAGTAATAGATACACATTAGAATCAAATGATGAATCCAAAACAAAGATGATCTAAGTCATGGATTACTTTCATGAGCAAACAAATTTTCTTATTTTGATTTTACAAGGTATTTTATGGCTTATTTTTTATTGAATCATCATTTCAAGTGATTTCACCACAAAAAAATACTAAACATAATTATACTAAATATTGACTTTGACTTTTGGTAATATTGCTTTACTCCTATGACAACATGAAGCTAAGTGACATGAAGTGAAAGCAGCCCGGAATTTTCAATAAGATCAAATAGAATAATTATTATTTCAGTGGTTCCATAAAGTTACTAAAGATAATTATTTAAATTATGAATTTACATATTATATTATTATAAAACTAACCTACAATTTGACCAGTTGATTTCAAAGGGCATGAAAGGCAAGCAACGTCAGTCATGTTAAAAATATTGAAAGGGTAAAATATTAGACCGTAAGAGTGACATCGGTCATTACCATTTATATGTGTAAAATTCGAGCAGTAGTGTGAGTAATGTATATTTTAATTAATTTAATATGCTCGTAATGCATTTTATATAAAAAAAATAGCTTTCTGCACTTTTCCTCCATATAAACTTTAACTACGCCAAATTTCACGTTCATCCGTTCGTTCAATTCTCTCAAAAAGGTACCCCTTTTAGCTTCACGTATTATTAATATTATTGTTATTATATTATTTAAATTAAATTATTTATAATTTAAATTTAATTATATGAATTAAATTTCCCATATCAAACTTAACGTCCAAGATCCATCCAATAAATTCAGATCTCCCATTCCTTATGCCGTCAAAATTAAGCAAATCAAAGACCCCCACACCCCTTTAGTGCTCGCCTAATAACCCATAGACACGAGCGTTCTCAAGTTAATTTCATTCATCTACCAATTTTAACATCTCTGATCACTCGACATTGTATATGATATTTATATTCGTAGCTGAGTAAAAGTCTTTTTCAATATGACAAATATTTAATCTATAGATACATCTTCTATCTATATATATAATAAACATGTAAATTTAATGTGTCTGTACTGTTAATTTTTTATAAAAATACATACATACATACATATGTTACAGGTGCATAAGAATATGTAATAAAATACATTTTTATCTTTTTTAGAAATGTCTGTCCGTTTATTCGAACACGGATCATTGCTAAAGTACTGCGTTCACAGCAAAATCATAAAGCATATGTTACAGTAACATTTAGTCTTTGTTTCATTAAAATCGGTTCGGTCTATCAAAAGTTATTTCAATTTTAATGTCGACGTTTTTTAAGTACGCGAGATAAATAGATAGAAATTAGATTAAATACATTCCGATTATTAATCACTGTTTTGTACATCAGATTCCACGCGGACGGAGTCGCGCGCACCGCTAGTTTGTATAAAATATAAAATATCCGATTGATTAGATTTCGGGCAGCGCTGTAGCGGTAAATAGTTATAAAACCCATTATTTTTAAAATAAGCCGTATCGTAAAGAGGTAAAGATAAAAATCGTGTACACACTATCGTGATTTTTTTCCATCGTCCACCATTCACCAGTGTATAAAGGCACAGATAGGTACTGCCTACTAGTTCCCTCCATCCCTACCACAACGTCATAGTAAAAGTTGATCTAGTATCTAAACTCCAAAACCAATTGTATGGCTCAAACAAATTGTTTTTAATTTATTCAAACAACTTTAATTTTTGATTATGTATCTGTGTATTTGATTAATAGTAAATACAATAAAGTTAATGATTTATCTTTTGTTTTATTGCTGCTAATAATCGTAAAATCAACAATATTTATTGCAAATTTTATGTTTAACAATATAAAGACGCTTGGCTATCTTGAAAAGTTGTTCAAGGATACCAAATACCAAACCACTGTACGTATTGTTACGCTTTGTCACAGGCCTAATTATAACAGATATTAGTTGTTTTTCTTGTTTTTTACACCTTTTTCTCATCATAGTTGGAATTAGTACTACTCCTTATATAAGAAAATGCATGAATATCTTATTACATTTCTACAAGAGTGTACATTTTTTAAAATTTTCTATACTTAAAAATGGACATAAACAAAAAATCCATTAATGTCGCATAAAAAACAGGGTGTGTCGTAAAAAAACACGATAGAAGTGAAATTATTGTATTAGGAGGAAACTTTTTAATTGAAAAAATAAAACAAAAAGTCAATATCATGCAGTGTTACAAGCGGCCACTTATCCAAATACTAACCGCGTCTGACGTTGTTTAACTTCGGTGATCAGACAAGAACCCGTGTTTTCAACACTCTACCCTACACAGTATTTATCCCCACCGCTTTTCGTCACACAAAAATGTTGCCGATTAGAATTTAAAAACCCTCCTAACAAAAGATTTATTGAAAAAACACTTTTTGACCTGTTTTTTCAATGTAACAAGTAGAAACGCATATAATAATTTAATGTGTTTAGATAATATGGAACATTCTAGTATGTTTTTTAGAATAAGTAGTATATTTTTCTTCAACATCGTTATACATATCAGTTAAATCACTGACCAAATCTTGTTTTACTATGATACAGCGACGAGTGAGTCAGTACGCGCGGGCGCAAGTTTTGCAACCGAAATTCTACCGGTTCTAGACAATGGCATTATTAGACGTTAGACGCCATCTTGTTTTTAAGTTTATGTTAACGTTGAGTAGACATTAATAGAAAAATATTATACATGTTATGTGAATGCATATAAATAATGAAGACTTATTAATATATTACTAGGTACCTTCTTATACTTCTATACTCATATATAAAGTTGAAGAGTTTGTTTGTTTGGTTGAATGCTATGATCTCAGGAACTACCAGTCCGATTTTAGAAAATCCTTCGCTTTTAGATAGCTCATTTACTGAGCAAGCGTCTTTTGTTTCATTACAACTGCGAACGGAATTTTTAATACTCTCAACGTATCTTTTATTTCATATCATCATCATATATATTAATACGAGAAGCCTAAATCTTTTATCCTTTTTTAACGGAATTGGGCGAACGGATAAACGTCAAATTTGGCATAGTTAAAGTTTATATTGAGGAGAAGTGCAGAAAGCTATTTATTTTATATAAAATGCATTAGAAGTACATTAAATTAATTACAATATGCATGACTCACACTGCTGCTTAAATTTTACACAACATATATACACATGTAAATAAAAAAGACATTTTGACATCCGTAAATAAAGGACTTTAAAAAAGGTTGCGAAGGAGGTCGCTATGCTTGACTGTATGTATTATTTTACTCTTACGTTCCAATTACCCTTTTGCATTCTACATTCAACAATTATATTAACCCTAATAAAATTCATACTTTAAAAAATCAATGAACTATGGTCGAATGTCGACCACTGGGCGCCCACTAGTTCAAATAAATATAACTATACTATAGAAGACACGTGGATTCAATTTATTAATATGGAGTCATAAGTGTCTAAAAGCGATTTTAATGTTTACTATCACGAAAGACTGCCTAAAGCTATTTTCTACTCACAACTAAAGGAAGGAAAACACACTGCTGGAGGTAAGCTATTGTATTCTAAAGATGTCTTAAAGCATCATCTAACTGCATGTAATATTCCATGTAAGCGTTGTAAAGAACTCGCGTAATAGAGACACGATTGACGCTGCTATGTTCATAAGGCAGTTACTAAGTTTAAAGAAAAACGATTACAACACATAGACGCGAAATATCTTATAATTAAGCCCCGTTTGAACACATATATGTTTCAACAACTCATATATGTAGGAATAGTTTAGCTTAACTTAGGTTACCTCAGATAAGTTGCGAATTGCATGAAACAGGCAACAGCCAAGCCGAGGTGTGCCGTACCCCCTTGAGCTGGTTGCCCAAACAAAAATCGGCTGAGTGCTTTAAGCGCTCGCCTTAGTAGTCCGGTGAAGCTGTTAAGACCTTGCTAGGTCAATAGCGTAGTCAGTTCGAGAAAAAAAAAGCCTCCCTATACATATAATATTGGTGGTCAATTGTACTAAGCGCCCTGCAGAATGATCTTCAAAACAAAATTTGTTTTCGCAAGTTATATACGTGGCTAATAATCGAAAGCAGTGACATTTTTGAAGTAAGAAATTATTTAGGCGCATTGAGCGGTATTTTGAGAAGGAGATAAATTTATTATTACGCGTCATGACATACTAGTAAAGCGTGACCGTATTGCGATTGCTTCCGGTAGATGCGTAGTATAGCGGCCTACGTACATACTGACATTTTGCAGTTCATCATATATTTGTTTGATGAATATACTTTATAAAAATGTATATAATTATTGCTCCGAGTGCCAATATATATGAAACCAACTCTAATGTTCATAATTACAGTAAGCAAATTCTAGAATTAAATATTATCTTTCATTTTCTATACGTATCTGAGTGCTGGGCGACGAGAGAGACGGATGAGAGAACACTACATGTGGCAGAGATGCGAATGTTAAGGTGAATGTGTGACGTAACTAGAATGGATAAGATTAGGAATGAATATATCAGAGGAAGTTTGGAAATAGCACCAGTGACAGAGAAGTTAAGGAGTAATAGGTAAGCATGGTATGGGCATGTTATGAGGAGAGATGAAGACCATGTAACTAGAAAAGCTTTGAGTATGACGGTCGATGGATATAAGAGTAGAAGACCGAAAAAAGGATGGATGGATTGTGTGAAAAATGATATGTGTGTAAAAGGTGTGCTGACTGAGATGACATCCGATAGGCGAGCGTGGAAAAGGAAAACATGTTGTGTCGACCCTACTTAGGTGGGATAAGGGTAAGAAGATGATGATGACTATAATTAATTTAAAAAGGGAACTCAGTTATTTCACTGTTTTGAGTTTTCATTTCTATCAGCAGTTCATAACTGCCTCGACTTTTTTTAATAATACCTACTTACAAGACAAAAATATTTACTGCATGTTATCTTTAAAAGACAAACGTATACCATCGTGGACTTTTCTGAAGTTTATCTTCAATGTCCCTAGTACATTATCATGGTATATCTCATGAGGTTTAGCCAGTTTTACTAACGTAAGCGCCCGCAAAACTCCTTCTTGCGACTTGAATAGAATACATCGACTTGTATCTATTACATATAAAAGTAATATACACGTGTTGTATATTTGAACCTATTAGTAGAAATTCTCTGAATTATGGTTAGGAAATTAATAACTTAATTATTTTTTCATAATTCATTAAGTCATTACTTAATGAATTACATAGTTCTACTTTATTTTCTTGTTTCTATTTACTATTTTTAATTGTATCTTCTATGTTATTATTATTTTCGGTAATGAATATGTATTGTATGATTAATGTAGTAATCGACTGTAATTAGTGGCACAATTACTTTTAACAATTTGTATGTACGTTATAACTAATCTATTTTATATTCCTGTTGTCGATTCTTTTCTGATATATATATTTTTTTTATTATGTTTTACAGATACGCGCTTAGCCACGATCTCACCTGATGGTAAGTGACGATGAAGCTGACGATGGATCGCGCATACCTGCTAAATGCCTGTTCACTCTACTCTTGACCACTCCCAAGTTGTATGATGACGGGAAGACAGACGCCGGGAGTGAATTCCAGACTTTAGCCGTACGTATAATAAATGTGGAAGCAAATCGCTTCGTACGAATCTCAGGAATATCAACTACATAAGGGTGGAAACCCTCACGGCGTCTGGTCGTCCTCTGATGGAATGGGGACGGTGGAATTAAGTCATGTAATTCCTATAATAATAATAAATAAATAAATAGTGAAAACCACATCGAAATCCGTTGCGTAGTTTAAAAGAAATTAGGGATCATACATAAAGAAGCGATGGGAGACTTTGGTTTAGAACATTCAGTATATACATATTGCAGATAGATATACAGATATAGAAACTGAATATCTTAGAAATTGGGTCTTTGAATATAGATGTCAGATATTCTATCCAAAGCCACGAGATCCATAATTCGTATCCATCACTGAGATCAAACGCATTTGAAAACTGTAAACATTTCTTTATACGTTACGACGTACCATTACGTGCATTCGTTTGCACAACAGAAATACGGCTACATGTTTGTGCATGTGTGTGTTTGTGGAATACTAAATATGTTGTGGGAATGTGTGAAATAGGGTATTCAAGCAAATATCGACAAGTGACAAGCGTACGGTTCTCCAGAACCTTATGCGTATGCTAACGATGTGGAATGAATTATCCGGTACGATATTCCTTTAGAGTTATAATACGGGTCTCTTCAAAAATTGTACAAATGTACAAGTATACATTATACGTCACTATCATTTTAAGTGAATGCACAGAGATGAGTCAATTCCAGACATCACCATCGTTCACGTATTCGCCTCTCTATAATAGCCTTTTGACACCAAAACCCGCTTGACATGGCGCTTAAATTCACAATCCGGCAAATCGGTAATATTCTCTGGGACTTTGTTGTAAAACCTAACACTGTTCTCTAAAAAAACTTACTGGTTTTACTGAATCTGAAACATTGCAGTTGTTCATAGGCAACGGTAACTATTTATACATTTGTACCACAGGTATAAAATCGGTAATTTTGTACAAAATTTGATATTATATGTTAGTTTAAAGCTTAAAATATAACTTATTCAACATGTATTTAGCGAAAATAAGATACTCCGGCCGTTAAATTGCTTTTTTTGATTATTTTTGCATCTTTTGAATACACTGCGGCATGTGAAACTAAACAAAATAAAAGCTCACTTTTGAAGTGAGCTGTAATTTACCGAGACGTATTTTTCGCGTCGACCCGATACCTAGTTATTGTTGATCGAAGATCAGATGGGCCGTCTGCTTATTTACTGAACTTTAGGATAAAAACAAAATCTTTATTTTCTTTGTCAAAATGAGTTTTATACCTAAGTTTTTCACGTCCATACAGAACTGAGTTTTGGAGTGTAATTTCTTTTGGAACGGTGTAAATTGAATTTTATGAAACGAAAACGTGTAATATAAAAGATATAACTATATACCTGTATATAGGTTTTAGGCTGTGAGAGAATGAGATAGTATATTCTTAATGTAATCGAAATTATATATTTCAAAGAAAGAGAGCGTGAGAAACGTTGATATTATTTTAAGGACATTATTTTCTGTTGGATCGCAGTGACTACCGCGGATTTTTTAAAATTATACCTACTGTGTTGTCTGTTATTTACATTTTTAATATATATTGTTAAAATATCACAAAATAATGCCGAAACCTAATGTTTACCATCCGCCGTAGTGTATTCAACTTATTCTTTTAAAAATTAATCAGAATACGAAGTCTCACTTCTACTGTGTGTGGACTAAGCACATTTTTATTAATAATATTTTATTTTCTATTTAAGGAAGTACAGCATAGTGACTGCATTTTGCTTAATAGTAGGCATAGTGAAATTGCAAAACAATGTTGATCAACAACAGATTTACAAGGAAGCCTCTCGGCAATTGGATATGGGCTCGCTTATTCCAAAATGCGACTAAACAAAAGAGAATCACTGTGGCGTTATACGATAGATAGCGCTGTTATTGGGTACCAAAACCCTGACGTCCCACTGTGACCATATCCGTATTTGAATTATGTGTATAGAAAAAATATACCTTTCCTTTGTATATGTATTTGAGAAATCGATATTTAAATCAATCACTTGATGAAATGACTATGTAATCTAAGATGCTAAAGAAACTAAATCTAGAGGCGGCTGACTCTCAAATACTGCTGCCGCAACACACCATCACATTGGTGACAGACTTTGAACTTGAGTGTGGCTACTCCAACTCCAAAGCTCCAGCTCAGTTATCTACTATGATTAAAACCTAAGTCCATTGAAGCGGTGCCCGAACATATTATCATATCCTCAAATATCAATTTAATCATATTCAACTACTAAATATGAACATGCCATCAAAGGGTACTGACTTATTTACCAACCATTTTTAACTTTACAACTATCTGTCGTTATGTTAGATTCAAGAAAATATTATATTTTATTAATTAAAGTTCTTCATAATATATATAAACTTTATTATATAACAATAAAACGGAATATATACGAAAACAGTTCAGAAACCTAGTCGTATCGTACAAAAGCTGAAAAACAACATTCCAACCCAAAACCAATACAGGCGAATGTACAGCAACTAGTGATGTATATCTCGCAAAATGCATTCGAAAGAGCTGGGAAATATCGCAAATGTTTATTTTAACTCGCTGAAAGAAGGCAATCTGGCATACGTTAGGCTGACCGCAATCTATCAATATTTATCTAGATGGTTGGAGTAGTTTAACTCAAGGTTAAGCATATGCATCAATGATCTATTGCTGAATTTTAATCAATTATTATGGAATACCTTAGTACTTATTCAAAATCAAAAACACTTTATTCAATTTAGCCCCTAAGAAGACACTCATGAACGTCAAAACTACCACCGGTTCGGAAAACAACCCAGTCATCGAGAAGAACCGACAAGAAACTCGATCTGGTTTATCTTTTTAACAAATATATATAATATTTAGAATAATTAATACACTAGTATTTTAGATTTACTAAAATGTCACAAACGTTTTTAATGGATGCACAGAGATGAGTCAATTCCAGACATCACCATCGTTCACATATTGATCCAATCTATAATAGCCTTTTGACACCAAATCCCGCTTGACATGGCACTTCAATTCACAATCCGACAAATCGGTAATATCTTTTGGGACTTTGTTGTAAAATCTAACACTATTTCCCAAAAAATTATTACCGGTTTTACTAAGTCTAAAGCGTGGGACAACCAGTTTGTCACAACTTCTAGTATTTAGATTGTGCCGGTTTTTTTGCGAAATCCAGCTTTCCAAAGTTCTTACGGACATTAAATTGTCAAGAATGTATTGGGAGGGCAGAGTCAAGATACCGTATTCCTTGAACTTGGTCTTTAAGGATTCGCGTGGTCCCATATTGTAAATTGCTCGAACTGCCCGTTCTTGTAATAAATATATGGTGTCTACCTCAGCTGCTGCCCTCCACAAGAGAATTAAAGAATGTTTAGACCAATTAACAAGAGATTGTGGATTATGTTTCCCCTTAATGCTCGAACTGCCCGTTTTTGCAATAAAAATATGGTGTCTACCTCAGCTGCTGTCCCTTACAACAGAATTAAACAATGTTTAGACCAATTAATAAGATGTTGTGGATTATTTTTCCCTAAAAGTCAACTATTGTAGTTACATTTAACATATATGGAATTGGGTTCTTCATCTCCGGGTGTAAGTAACTAATAAAACTCAGACAACTCCGATTACATAAATACAAAATATGAGAAAAAATCTTGGCAGGTCGTGAAATAGTCTAACTGAAATAGTCTATAACATTACAAAAATATCCAAACCCTGCTTAAGGGACGCTTAGTCCTAACTCATAATTTAGTGACCACATTATTGACCTTGTTGGATAGAAATCATATTATATTAGAGTAGACGCTACTTTGCACTTCCGTACTAGTAGCGTCTACTCTAATATAATGATGGATTTCCGCAAAGTAACGCCTTCTTCAATCAAATATGGATAGAAATCAGTAAACAATAAATAACTTACCACATACTAATCTTTTGATAGTTCTAAATATGCACACACTTAGATATTTAAAATTGCTATGTGACTGTAGAAAATACGTTAAAAACTAACTCACAATACATATATTTAAGTAGTCACATAAAATAAAGTGAACATTAGACGCCGTAGGTTTAACGAGTCTAGTTATAGATTTAATATAACAAATTGTTCCTATTATTACTGTATTACAGTTAAACATTTATTAGTTTGCATTCTTGTCTTTCCACGATCGTTAAGGAATGTGCAGTAATCGATATTTTTACGATTTTGAACAAGTTAACGAAGTTTCCTTTTAAATCAAAATTATCATATATCTTGGATGTCGTTCAAAATTGTATACCTATAAAAACTAGAGCTGCTCGCGACTCCGTCCGCGTCGAAACTAATGTAAACAAACAGTGACTAATAAAATCATTTTGATATATGAAATGCATTTTCTTATCCACATTTCTCTCGATGTTATATCGCGTCGTCATTAAAATTACAATAACTTTTGATAGAGGGAAACAATTTTAATGAAACTAAAACTAAAATAAATGTTACTCGAGAATATGCTTTATAATTGTTTTGCTGAGAAATTACAGCATTATATAATAAAATTATTAAGGTTTGTAAAAATTACACCGACCTTTAAACTTTAGCCAATAAATGAGAATGAATTTTTTAAACGAATTTCAATACATCAGACTGTGTATAACTAGTTATTTTGCTTTTTTATTAGAAATCGTTATACTAAGGTATGTAAAAATTACACCGACCTTTACACTGTAGATAATAAATGAAAATGATTTTTTTAAACGAATTTCAATACATCAGACTGTGTATAACTAGGTATTGTTTTTTTTAAATTAGAAATCGTTATTTCAATTATTAGCCATATACTCATATAGTCATTTCCACTGGCAAAATCATAGGAATTGTCAATTTTAAGCCTTCAGACAATTAATTTACAGAAAACCAAAAATGCTTTTAACTCACCTGTCTAAGCCATATGACGTTGTCTGGCAATATTAAATATCTAATTACGTACATTTTAAATTATGAGCTAAACGTAATATTATCATTTATTTAATTTAAATAATAATATTTTTACTATCGCGTATAACATTAGTAAAAGCTTTTATGATGTCATACCGGTTTTATCAATATTGGCCATCTGATACTTCCTAGTGAACTGATCGTATACGGGAAGCCTAACTAGCGCATTCTATTTTTAATGTTTAGATCGGCTAATGCGCGCGATGCAGTTTTATGTACAAATTCGCCCGCGCCGCCAGCGGCCGGATGGAGCGCCGGCCATTTTTAAATTTAAATTTAGAATTAGAATCAGAAGGAAGCTTCTATTTTTGAATTTTATTTATTCGTCTAGGCGTGGCGGTTTGGCCACTCCTATTTCTACGAACGGAATGATGAAACGTTATGCGTTGGTGATATATAAATAACGGTTTTTTTTTCGTCCAATAAGAAGGTTTTAATCTAACTATCTATCTTGAGAAGCGCGTTGTGAGTCATATATGAAGATAATGTCTGTCTTCGTGTCTTACTAGATATGGCATTTAACCATAAAGGTCATAAGATTAGAATATCACTACCATTAAAGGAAACTAGATTTTTTTTCAAATAAATGTAATTTAGTGTTTAGATAAAAAAAAAAATCTGTCTATATTTCATTAAATCACACATAACTATAAAACTTTTTAGACGAATTCCAGAGAGTTTGTGGCATCTTTTAAATTTTATACTCACTAAATCTTTAAACTTAAGCTTACATTTTGAAAGGAAATGAATATTTAGAGCTAGATGCCTTAAGATCGAGATTTGCCTTTAGATTAAAATGCCGTTGAGTAAGTCTAACTCGATGGTAGATACCAAATGAGTTCATACTTTTGTAATCCATTTATTCTACGTACCTAAAACTTTTGATGGGATACTAAAGTGCTTTTTATAGCAGGGAATAGCATAGTGACGTCACCTGCTAGTAAAGACAGTAGAATGCGAAAACAAGTGGTCTTACCGACCCTCCCGATGTGATTACCGACCCTCCCGATGAAATAACGGCAGTGAACGATCAGTACCAGCCTGTATCTCCAAACACAGCGTGCTCACGCCCACGCCCGCGTAACCACAGATCACGCCGCCGTGGTCTGGGGGTAAATTTCGCTCCCGCACACCAGACTAGGCCCTCGGCAGCAGCTCAAGCCTAGGTCCGTTCCCTCGGCGTGGAGCCCTTGAGTACGCTGCTCGCGCGATACAGTGACACAAAATCTTACATCACTGCGACAACATTACACATATCACCTCCACACACGTGCACGCATACACGCTTACACATGCAAGTAGAAGTGTTTTATTTTTTCCCCTTATCAAACTGAAATAGTTTAGAATATTATCCGATACGAAATATATATAAGAGTTGTTGAGGTATGTATGCTTAGTACACATATATGTTTCAACAACTCATATATGTATGAATAGTTAGCTTAGCTTAGGTTAGCTTACATAGGTCGCGAATTGCATGTATCAAGCAACAGCCAAAGCCGAGGTGTGCCGCGCACCCTTGAGCTAGTTGTCAAAATAAAATCGGCTGAGTGCCTTAAGCGCTCGCCTTAGTAGTCCGGTGAAGCTGTTAAGATCTTGATTGGTCAATAGCGTTGTCAGTTCGAAAAAAAAAAAAAAAAGTGTGACCGATGTGATGTTTGTAATCCAGCGACAATGGCATGCGCTTTCTTTAACGTGGAGAGATGTTGCATGGATACTGTCTCACTCAGGAGAGCAAGAATGTTATGTCAAACTCCCAGGGACTAAAACCCTACGGCGTACCCTCAACCGGCAGCCGGCCCGGCTTATAATTGTAGGCCCTGTTGCTAGAGTGAGACAGTCTTTTTTACGTGAAGAGAAATTTTCTTAAGAGAATAGTGTCGAAGACTGCAGTGAGGCAACCTGGTACAATACTATCTACCTCCCAGACGGCTAAACCAATGCAATAGGAATACGATACCCATCCTTCCGTGGTTCAGTTAACGTACAGAAAGGACGCGATTAAATGCCTTTTTTCGTTGGGAATTCCTGCATGGAAACATCACCCTCCCGAGGGAGAGAGTGGGTAATGTCGGTCGCTTACCGACTAAAACGACGTGTACCTTCTACCTCCATAACGGGGCAAGAAGGGGATAACGTTTGTACTCTTTCTTGTACGCCATTAGATGTCTACTTTAACCCTCTTTTGCTAATGAAATAGTCACTATATCGACCGATAGTCGTGGTTATAATGGGTGATAATGGATTATAACAACACTGACCATATCGATATGGCGAGTGTTAAGACTAATGTATGATTTTCGCTAGCCAGTAAGATACAATTTACGTGTCCTATCACCCAGCAATGATCTTTAGGGTTGACAAAGGTGTTTTTAAAATGGGAAACTTTTATATATAAATACAGTTACATTTTTG
Organism: Antheraea pernyi; assembly: GCA_015888305.1. Taxonomy (NCBI): domain Eukaryota; kingdom Metazoa; phylum Arthropoda; class Insecta; order Lepidoptera; family Saturniidae; genus Antheraea; species Antheraea pernyi. Next base: position 17,829 of record MU160447.1, on the reverse strand, counting down.
TATGTATTCCTTGAGATATCTATGCATTGCAATAAGTGTACTCACTCTGTCGAGCGTAAAATACTGGGGTTAGATTTCTGCACATGAGATATGATTTTATTAGTGTACAATAGTAATTTGTGGCCATGCTTTAATTCATCTAAATAGCTGAAAAAAACAGTTACTTATTTCCCTTTGCTGGTCAACCAATCTCCTTTATTAGTAATTTGTTTAAAAAAAATGTTTTTTTTTCGCCATCAACTAGTCAACACAAGCTTGCAAGTCCCTATTCGTTCTGGTCTACAATATTTGTACCAGCAAAAAAACCTCATTAATATTGATAGTTAATATAAATAATAAACTATGGTCACCTTTTGCCTACTAGAAGAATATTCGATCAAAAAAAAGGTCGCGTGTAAATTTTTCATACTCTGGAAAAAATTCACCACGATAAAGATATATAAAGAGCTTTTAAACAAAGACGTTTCACGGTAAATATTTCGTTTATTTTTTTTCCACGCAACCGATGTGGAAACTGAGCCAAGTGCAGTAGGAGCAACTCAAAAATAACAATTTTAAATTCAAGGTTGTAATCCGATAAAAATAACGCGCGCAGCACTCCCGATGCGCTCAGGAACATAAAAGATCTTGGCAAGTATATTCATAGATCTATATCATTCAGAGGTAAGCAGATATAAACGTTATCTGTTCAAAATATTATCTATGTAAATAAAAATCTATTAGCGAATGTATGTAACCGCATTAATTGAGAAGGACGCCACCTATTTAACTATTTGTCTTCTGACTTATTGGAACAATAGTACGTAAAAAAAATTATACATATAATAAAAGGGTAACGGGAAGAAATCTGTGCATTACATATTTTGGTGAGGCTTAGAAACAATGGCAGAACACATTTCTACGGTTTTTAAAGTTTTTGTCTCTATACCTGTCGTTTGGATTCACATAAAAAATTTATTATGGTAATCTATACTGATATTATTAAGAGGTAAAGTTTGTTAGTTTGTGCTGTTGTACGGGGTAATCTCTGGATCTACTAAACCGATTTAGAAAATTCTTTTAAAGGACATTTACACAAGAACTACTGGGCGAATTTTGAAGAAATCTGATACTGTTATGAAATCTGATTTTATACACGATTAAATTCTATAATTTTATTAATCACTGTGTTTATAATTGAAACTTCACGCGGACGTAGTTCTTTGTCTAACTACTGATATAGTTCTAAAAAACAATTAATGTAATTCATATGAACAAAGCCGTAGATTGCCACTAGTATAATAATAAAGCCAATTCGTAATCATGTACATATATGTGTCCGTCTTTTATATAAAAAAATACCTAATACATAAATTGTCTAACATCACACACACGTACAAGCACAATGAAGGTTAATACACACGTATATTCTGTAATCGTGATTGGTACATTCAACAGCCGAATGCTTTTAAAATATACAGTAATTCGCATTTTTCGTGCATCTATTTTTGCGCTGTGCCGAGTTTTTATACAAGGTATAGGGCGCTTTATCAATCTTGATACTTTTTAGGTCACACCTAAATTACTTTACTTATATTTTATTATATACTTTTATTTCTGCCATAAAGCCATCAATACAATAAAATACTTGTTATATACAATAAAAATTAATATAAATGAAAAAAAGTCTAATTTCCTTCTCCTTGAGTATCTCTAAGAGAATTCAATAGTAGCTAGCACAATCACCTCTTTATGTATTCTAGTATCATAACAGCATTTGAACTTTAGCCAGAAAGTCTCTAATACTTTTTATACTATGTTCATTTGTTAATAATTAGTTAATTTTCGCAAATTACGCTTTATTGAAAAATTAAATGGTCTACGTGTATTGACTACCTAGTTAGGCAGTTATGATGTCTAGTTTTTTTTTCATGAACTGACTACGTTATTGGCCTAACAAGGCCTTGACAGCTTCACAGGATAACTAAAGCGAGCACTTAAGGCACTCAGATGCACCGATTACTCTGATGTCTAGTTAAAACTTATAAATTAACGGATACAATACTCTTTATCGATAATTTAATTTGTGGCTTATTCGGTATGGTCATCATATATAAAACTGTGACTATTATACCTGGTAAAACATGAGTAATAATCAAAAAGTGTATAAAATTTGACACTTGTAACAAATTATTACATTGAAGTAAGTCCAAAAAGTTGGCGTTGTTATGTTTATATGTATTATAAATCCTTGTAATAGCTTCATAATAGAAAAATATAATATATAATATAATAAATTTAATCTAGACATTTTTCAGTGTATGACTATAATTGATTAGTAGTTATCCCTTATTTCGTACAATATAACATTGAATAATAGTAAAACAAATACTACAACCATCATCATATTTAGAGAGATTATTTAGATGTATTTAGAGAACCCTCTTCACTATCATAACATTATATCTTGTTAAGCTATACTTTGTCCTTATGTTTAAAAAATTAACATATTAATTAAAAAAAATACATTTTTCTACGTTTATGTCTTATAACTACACAAAGAAATAAACCGGTTTTGTGTTTATACATTTCTTAGTATCTTCGTTATAAATACTACATACGGCCGACAGCATCTTTTATGAATAATTAGATAGTATTGGCGGCTAGGATATGTTGTTTGATATATTGATATTAATAATATATACATATTATGTTAAATAGCCATGTGTCACTGTACCGGATTCTATATCCGCACTGTATTTAATGTTGTGATTTCAGATTAGATAAGCGGTGGTAACAAGTATGTTTTAAATAAGTCTGCTGCCACACAATAGACTGCGAAGGTTTTAATGATACTGTTATTTTAAATGTCCATTTACTTAGAGCAAAAACGTTTGGTGGATAACTAGATACTAAAGAGTATGCTAATAATTCACAGATCTTTGTGTTTTATTACTTAAACTTTTTCTTTGTATAGTAGCCACTAAAGAGTTAATTAAGAAAGCAATATATTTTATGAAGTTTTCCATCATTATACAATATTACATAATTTTAACTTATCAAACATATCAATATATGATCACAGCACTTTACAATTACCTGTTTCTACATATTTTAAAATCATGCAATCATATTTATAATTAAAGAGTTGATGTGAGTTGTTTGGATAAATTAATATGCCCGATCGTAAAGAATGAGCCCACGCTTTCATTGTATATGTCTTCTCGTATGCATGCATAAATAATGATTAAATCTTGCAAATAATTAAAATAATGACACGAGTACATTGTTTAAAAAAGTTAAACACTAATCGAAACGTTCTTGAGTAAAAAGGTTTATTGTTTCGTGGAAAATAAGTATTTTTATCTGAATTAATTTCATTGTTATTTAGTTTTTTAATTGTATTTTTATCATTAGTACAACCTCTTTATCGAATTTGATTTACCTTTGTAATACGTTACATACATACGTGTATACGTTATTATTATTTCTAAGTCTCTAAAGAATAGTGTAATATAATGTGACTTAGATAGAATATAATAATATCACTATAATATAATGTCATTAGATATTAGTATTCTAGATTATCCTATTAAAATCTAGCCTGAATCGGTTAAGCCGTTTTGGAGATGATCGCAAAGAAAAACAGGCACATTATATTCATATGTATAAAACAGTATCCTAAATAAATCTTTTTTTATTTATATTGCAATGATATTATTGTCAGGGATTATTTAACTAAGATTTTAATTGTTTACAATATTCTTACTATAATAACATAAATGCGAATGTGAGTTTGTTTGTTTATTTAATTGTTACGTATCGCCTTAACCATTGAACCGACTGCCATGAAATTATGCATAGACAATGTCAGGAGTAAAAGAAAACACATAAGTTACCTTTCATTTAGAAACAAAGTTCTGTCCCCGAGAGATACGTCAAATGTACATTAACACAAATGAAGCCGTGCGTAAGAACTAGTATAATATAAAAACTAATTTACGCAAAGAATATAGTTTTACCTAGAAATATTTTTGTCTAAATGAATAACATAGATATGTAAAACACGTTTAGAACGCAGTTTAATTAATACTTAAAACGATGACAGAGGACTAAAAATAAAATTAAATGCCAAGGCCTCGAGGGTCAAAATAAGTGATATAGATTTTTGTGATTAAAAAATAAAATGGATCAAGATTGTCCGATCCTCATCGACTCCTTTGTGTTTTTTGGCACGATGGCCAACATTGGTTTATGCGATGCATCCCAACTGAACGTGAAAAAGCAAACATAAACATTATATGTGCGTATGTGTGCGTACGTATCCTAGTTAGTTTAGGTAAAAAAAATATTATCTCCATTTTTTATTTAAAAAAAACATGTAAGCTTTTTGCTGTTAACAATTAATTTTTGAAGTTATACTTCTTTTGGCGCGTTAGGGAGAAATGATCAGAGTAAATTACGATATTTTTATTTAAAAAAAACATGTAAGCTTTTTGCTGTTAACAATTAATTTTTGAAGTTATACTTCTTTTGGCGCGTTAGGGAGAAATGATCAGAGTAAATTACGATATTACGATGCGCGCGCACACCGTCACGAAAAACCGACACCCTGAAGTTAGCTATAGTCAACATTTTGTTTCTTTGTATTTGTTGTTTGTATTAAAACTTTCAATGTATTAAATACCTTTTTTCTATTGTTAGTGTAGTTTTTTCTACAAACGTAGAATAAGGCGAAAGATAAAAAAATTAAATTATGTTTAAAAAATTAACATATTAATTAAAAAAAATACATTTTTCTACGTTTATGTCTTATAACTACACAAAGAAATAAACCGGTTTTGTGTTTATACATTTCTTAGTATCTTCGTTATAAATACTACATACGGCCGACAGCATCTTTTATGAATAATTAGATAGTATTGGCGGCTAGGATATGTTGTTTGATATATTGATATTAATAATATATACATATTATGTTAAATAGCCATGTGTCACTGTACCGGATTCTATATCCGCACTGTATTTAATGTTGTGATTTCAGATTAGATAAGCGGTGGTAACAAGTATGTTTTAAATAAGTCTGCTGCCACACAATAGACTGCGAAGGTTTTAATGATACTGTTATTTTAAATGTCCATTTACTTAGAGCAAAAACGTTTGGTGGATAACTAGATACTAAAGAGTATGCTAATAATTCACAGATCTTTGTGTTTTATTACTTAAACTTTTTCTTTGTATAGTAGCCACTAAAGAGTTAATTAAGAAAGCAATATATTTTATGAAGTTTTCCATCATTATACAATATTACATAATTTTAACTTATCAAACATATCAATATATGATCACAGCACTTTACAATTACCTGTTTCTACATATTTTAAAATCATGCAATCATATTTATAATTAAAGAGTTGATGTGAGTTGTTTGGATAAATTAATATGCCCGATCGTAAAGAATGAGCCCACGCTTTCATTGTATATGTCTTCTCGTATGCATGCATAAATAATTATTAAATCTTGCAAATAATTAAAATAATGACACGAGTACATTGTTTAAAAAAGTTAAACACTAATCGAAACGTTCTTGAGTAAAAAGGTTTATTGTTTCGTGGAAAATAAGTATTTTTATCTGAATTAATTTCATTGTTATTTAGTTTTTTAATTGTATTTTTATCATTAGTACAACCTCTTTATCGAATTTGATTTACCTTTGTAATACGTTACATACATACGTGTATACGTTATTATTATTTCTAAGTCTCTAAAGAATAGTGTAATATAATGTGACTTAGATAGAATATAATAATATCAATATAATATAATGTCATTAGATATTAGTATTCTAGATTATCCTATTAAAATCTAGCCTGAATCGGTTAAGCCGTTTTGGAGATGATCGCAAAGAAAAACAGGCACATTATATTCATATGTATAAAACAGTATCCTAAATAAATCTTTTTTTATTTATATTGCAATGATATTATTGTCAGGGATTATTTAACTAAGATTTTAATTGTTTACAATATTCTTACTATAATAACATAAATGCGAATGTGAGTTTGTTTGTTTATTTAATTGTTACGTATCGCCTTAATCAATGAACCGACTGCCATGAAATTATGCATAGACAATGTCAGGAGTAAAAGAAAACACATAAGTTACCTTTCATTTAGAAACAAAGTTCTGTTCCCGAGAGATACGTCAAATGTACATTAACACAAATGAAGCCGTGCGTAAGAACTAGTATAATATAAAAACTAATTTACGCAAAGAATATAGTTTTACCTAGAAATATTTTTGTCTAAATGAATAACATAGATATGTAAAACACGTTTAGAACGCAGTTTAATTAATACTTAAAACGATGACAGAGGACTAAAAATAAAATTAAATGCCAAGGCCTCGAGGGTCAAAATAAGTGATATAGATTTTTGTGATTAAAAAATAAAATGGATCAAGATTGTCCGATCCTCATCGACTCCTTTGTGTTTTTTGGCACGATGGCCAACATTGGTTTATGCGATGCATCCCAACTGAACGTGAAAAAGCAAACATAAACATTATATGTGCGTATGTGTGCGTACGTATCGTAGTTAGTTTAGGTAAAAAAAAGTATTATCTCCATTTTTGATTAAAAAAATCATGTCAGCTTTTTGCTGTTAACAATTGATTTTTGAAGTTATACTTCTTTTGGCGCGTTAGGGAGAAATGATCAGAGTAAATTACGATGCGCGCGCACACCGTCACGAAAAACCGACACCCTGAAGTTAGCTATAGTCAACATTTTGTTTCTTTGTATTTGTTGTTTGTATTAAAACTTTCAATGTATTAAATACCTTTTTTCTATTGTTAGTGTAGTTTTTTCTACAAACGTAGAATAAGGCGAAAGATAAAAAAATTAAAAAGATTTTTATCTTCTTACGCCAAAGTAGTATAACTTCTAACGAGTGTACATAAGTACACACACACTTTTTTTTTCTAAATCGTAATTGTACTTTCAGACGAGGCGGTTTAACAAAGAGTGAATAACAAAGAACAAAATAAATGATAATAGCTTGGTGGTTACCGTCTTCGAACATCGCGTTGATTGACTCAGGTTCAAATTCTTGGGAATGAGCCGAAGCTTATGATAAAAAATATGATGGTGAAATTGCAGCATGATGATAGGGTTTTTTAAAGTCCGCCTTACTAGCTACAACTATCAAGTTCAAAGTCTGTCGCCAAGTACCTATGGGTGTACCCCAGCAGCTGCATTTTAGTGCCAATTCCAATAGGCTTAGCGTGTTACCCTTAGACCACATCGTCAATTAACTACTGGTGAGATTGTGGTAAAATACTAAAAGTATCTCCCAGAAAACCGACGTGAAGTAACAATGCTCTCCCTACTCCCCTCCCTCAAACACAGGCCGGCAACGCACGCGACTCCCCTGGTGTTGCCGGTGTCGATGGACGGCGGTGATCACTTACCATCAGGTGACACGCCTGTTCGTTTGCCCCCTATAATATATAAAAAAAGTATAAAAAATACCTTATTTTATTTGTAAGTTACCCTTAGAATATAACAATAAAAAATATTTTATCATACATTCATTTAATAATTTGCTTTTCTATCAACACTGCAAAGTCTTAATATCTTCCTTATATTTTTATTTAATTTATTCCAAGACAAAATTAGGTGCCGAAAAAATCACCATATCTTTCTTTTATGTCATAGCAGGCAAGCGAACATGCGGGTCACCTGTTATGTTAAGTGATCACCACCGTCCATAGACACTAACAAGGCCAGAGGAGTCGAAAGTGCGTTGCCAGCCTGTGTTTGGGGGAAAGGGAGGGAGAGAGGAGAGGAGAGGGGAGGTGGGCCTCCGGCGCTCTCACTGGCCTAACGAAACGCAACAATGCAAGCACTGTTACTTCACGTGGGTTTTCCATGAGAGGGTGGTACTACCCCGGACGAGCCGACCCATTCATGCTGAAACCAATAATAGCTTCAGCGTGGCTCTACCACCTACAATTTTCTTAAGTGACGATTCCTATCAGTTTACTAATAAAGGAATAAAGGAATAATAAAATAAAGGAGGTCCTTCCAAAAAATAAATTTTCTTCATAAAATTCATAAAGCTTTCATAAAACAATTACGCGTGTATAATTGAATGGTAACAGTTTTACTGAACAAGACAAAAACACTGTATAATAGACAATGGTATTTGTTTAGATAACAGGACGGACTCTAGTCGGTTATTGGAAAAACGTTCAATACGGTCGAGTTAATAAACATGACTTAGGTATTACTGCTAACAACATTTGTTTAATTCGTTTTAAGCCACGACAGTTTAATAGACATGGTACTTCGATATTACATTCAAAGAATTAAATTACAAGTTAAAAAATGGGTAAACTTTGGATTAAGAAAGTCTTGGTAGACCAATTTATTATCGATTCCATTATATCATCAGATAAGATTGACATAGCCAGTAACATGTAAAGAAAGCATAAAGTAACAGAGGGTGTTTTTGGCGGTAATTTTGGTCTGTCATGTAGTGGATTTTACATTTTATTCATAATCTCGTGTTACTTGACTCTATATTGTGTAAAATTGGTGGTGTTTTATGTAATGTAGTTTGTTTATTGTAGATAAGTGAATTGAATGGAAAATAATACCACTGGCCATGAATTCTGAGATGCCACAAAAACTCCATGGAAAGTACTAACAAGATGGCCACCATCTTGTTAGTTAATTGAAATTATGTCGAGGAACTTGCAATATCGATACTCACTTGACAATGGCAGTAATAGTCTACTAGAAGACTGGTTGCCGAAAATGGAATGGAAGAAGAACTTGTAATACTATAACTACTCGACAATAGAAGTAATAATCTAAAAGATTGGTTGCCAAAACTAAAGTAAAAAAAATGGATTGTGTGGTTTTATGAATACACGGTAAAAGTGAAACTTTTTTCACACTATAGATATTTAACTAAAAAATTTTGGAATAATATTCCATTAAGGGTATAAAAATCGCTTTATCAATCTTAATTTTATAATAATCATTATAATAATAATAATATATATAATTATAATAATAATATATAATACATAATTATAATAATAAAATAATTATAATAATAAAACCTGAAAAGCGCCTTTCACTTTATCCCTACTACGCGGCCGACCATCACGCGACATGCAACACACAGACGAAAAATTGAGACGATGTAATATAAGTTTCACTTTAAAAAGTAACAGTAATAAGGTGTTTGTACCCATTGAATCGCTAATATCATATCCAAACCTTAAACTTTGTGGAATGTTTAAAAATTGTGTAGTTCTAAATCTAACAGTTCGACGGAAGAAATTAACATCATAAATGCTTTAGCAACTCCAATTTTTATACAATAATTATTAAAGTCTACATACACATTTTCAGTGATACGGTAAAGGACACAATCTACAAAGTACGTCGAATCCACATTAAGTTGTTGAGGTATGTATGCTTGGTACACATATATGTTTCCCCTTTTTTTTTCTTTTTTCGAACTGACTATGCTATTGACCTGGCAAGGTCTTTACAGCTTCACCGGACTACTAAGGCCGACGAGGTGTGCCGCGCACCCTTGAGCTAGTTGTCAAAATAAAATCGGTTGAGTGCCTTAAGCGCTCGTCTTAGTAAAATCAAAATCAAAATACTCTTTATTCAATTTAGGCCCGGAGTAGGCACTTATGAACGTCAAAGCTACCACCGGTTCGGAAAACAGCCCAGTCATCGAGAAGAACTGGCAAGAAACTCGATCTGGTTTATCTTTTCATAATACATAACATTATTTTTTTTATTATTACAACATAATTCACAGACACATAAAGCTACATTCATTTTTAGTGGCTGCACAGAGAGAGGCGTCACTTCCAGTAGTCCGGTGAAGCTGTTAAGACCTTGCTAGATCAATAGCGAAGTCAGAATCCACATTAAAGGAAAAGAAGTGTAAGACAAAATTAATTATACTTAATAAAGTATAAATTATTAATGTAATAACTCCAAAAGTAACTCTTTATTAACTAACTTTAACAATTGACAACTGCGCGTGCAACTTTCGTTTCATTCTACAAGTTCATTTTCAAAAATATCTCCACAACGCTCCAAGAAATGATAACTACAAACATTAAGTAACAAATATACTATAATTGGTTCTATAATAATATAATAGTAAATGGTATAATAACTGGTTCCATACGTTTAATAGTTAAATGTAATCTTTCAAACTCTATACAAATAAAATGATAGATAGCGGTTTGGTGTTATGCACGTTGATACGTACTAGATTCAATTATTTTGGTTTTAATTTTGTTTAGGTCAGTTTTAGTTGGTCGTTATCTAAAAAAACTATCACGGTAACTTTATTTAATATGAACTTGTTGAAGCTCAAGGAAATTGCAATTTTTTCTTGCCGTAGAGAAATGGGAAAGCGGTGTGGTGCTTTTGGTTTTTCCACTGTATACCAAGACTAGCGGGCCTAGCGGACGGTGTTCCACTCTGATAATAAAAAGAAAAACCTTGACAAATTATATACCTAACCTTCCTCATGAATCACTTTATTCTACTGGTAGAAACCGCATGAAAATCCGTTCAGTAGTTTTTGAGTTTATCGCGAACAGACTGACAGACGTGGCAGAGGACTTGTTTTATAATAATAGGTCTTTACCTATGAAATTGCCGTTCTGCAGTACTGGCCATTTCAAATCAAAACAGTTTTTGTTTTCCTAAGAATTCTAATTACAAATTAATTTTATTTTATAAACATGTAATTCTTTTTCAAAAAGTAGTCATTTGTTTATTGATCAGTGTTACATTTTCATCGCATTTCAATCTTTTTTGTCATCATGGATACGTTTAAAATTCAAATAATTATGGAATATGAGTAAGGTCGTGGCAGCAACGCGGCACAAGCGTGACGCAATATCAACGACGTTTACGAAGCTAACACTATAAACCAACGCACCACCTGTTATTGGTTTGCTCGCTTCCGTTCTGGGAATTTCGACCTAAAAAATGAACCTCGCGGTCGTCCGAGGACTTTGGTCGACAATGACGAATTAAAGGTTATTGCGGAAGCTCATGATACATAATCTCGGCTGAATTTAGGGCAAATCATCTCATATACAGACAAAACTACAAAAGAAATCAAAAGACGAATAGCTAACAGATGGAAAAGTTATTGGTCACTGAAAGAGATCATGAAATCCACAGATCTTAGTACTGGTATCAAAAAGAAGGTCTTCAATACCTGCGTTCTCCCATGTATTACATATGGGAGTGAAACCTGGGCCCTCACGAAACATCACAGAAACATGCTGGAACATTGTCAAAGAGCTATGGAACGAAGTATGATAGGTATAAAGAAACAAGATAAGATACGAAACACCGTCATAAGAAGTA
>MU160446.1:56081-82495 GCA_015888305.1 Antheraea pernyi | reverse complement strand
AATGAAGTGAAATTAGCTTTATAAATTGTGTTAGCTAGGGTACATAAAATTTGCAATAATTGTAATCAGCTCAACAAAAAATTAAAAGTATTTTATTCAATTTAGGCCCTAAAAAGACGTTTATAAACGTCATAGCTACCACCAGTTTGGAAAGCAACCCAGTCATCGAGAAGAACCGGCAAGATACTCGATTTCGTTTATCTTTGTCACTTAAATATATTTGGAATTGCTTGATATGGTGTTAACCGGTTCGGCAAACCGTTAATATGCTTTGGGGTTTGTTAGTCCTAAAATTTATTTGCCGTATATTTTTTGTCAAAAATACCATAAACATGCCTTTTTTTAGATGCTGATATAGAAGGTGGAATAATCAATGCACGCATTCGACGCTCACCTGAAAAAGCACCGGATTCGGGTCTACAGGGTGGAGCTAGTATGTCCCCATCGCTGGCATGCCGCGCGCGCCACGCGCCGCCGCGACCCCCCACCGTCGGTGCCGACCCCCCCTCCGACAAGTAGCACGAGGCGCCCTCGTAGCCCACGGCCTCTGTACCACACGCGCCAACGCACAAGCCCACACATCAATAGCTCGCTCCGGAAGCCTTTACCATGCTAGAGCTAGCTCATGCCGCGTTAAAACCATGTTTAACTTTTAGAAAAACAAAACGTACAAAAAAAGATAAATACAAGAGAAAGTTTTTCTGCATAAGATAATATCGAATAACATAACAGAGACATCATTTATACCCTGCGGTAGGAAGAGTGTAAATGGTTCATTTTTATTTCACATAACACATATGACTTCAGACATTCAAGCAGCCATAACATTAAACATTTTCATATAATTAAAGCAGATTATATATTTGGTCGTCCGTGCACAGCTTCACAAGTACGTAAACGTTATGAAAATATCTGTTTACTCCATAATACATGCGAATATAACGGAGATTTGAAGTTAAAAAACAACAAATATAGAAACAAAATACTTACCAACTGAGGGTGGTGGAAAAACAGACATAGCTCCGCTGATACGCGACTCCATACTGTGATGCGTTGCGCCTGATCTGTCCAATGTTTCCAGCTGATCAATTACTTCGTCCAAACAGAAACTGAATAATCTAGCTTGATTCTCTTCGAGAGGCGCTAAGGTCTGCCTGGGTCGCTCTTTTGTCCTTATTGATTCATTTAAAGATTGCTTTACCTCTTTAGGTTTACAGGCTGGTTTGACCGGTTTGCTCAGCTTACAATTTGTAGTTATTCCATCTTTAGTGGAAACAATAACGCTTTTGCTGCTTTCCCCTCGAAAATCTGTTTCATTACTGGTCGTAGCAGTATTTATTTCTAGATCTTTAGCGTTTCTTATAACAGAATTATTTTCTTTGACATCACCGATGTAAAAATCGGTTCGATCATCAATGTCCTTGATGTCACTACTAGTCGTTTCTTTATATTTCTGATTATCTCCTGTTTCGGCATCTCTCTTGCTCTTAGATGATTTGATATTAGTGTAATGTTTCTTACAAGGTTTGTGTAATTGCTCTTCACTTTTGAATTCAATGGATGACGATTCTGGATCAGCGTGTGGAGCCTTCACAGGACTTTCAGGTGTTTCTACCTTTGTACGAGGTTTAAGAGGTATGTGTAGCTCTTTGGTGGACCTCTCCCAGTCCCTCCTGTGTAGGACCTCATCTATGACGCTTGGAGCGGAGTGGTAGCGTGTATCTTCGGTAGTTTCGTGGTTGGATTTACGTCGACCGATCTCCTCGTGGCTCCTGTGAGCTGATAGCGGTTTTTTGTGACCTGTTCCATCAGAAACATTATAAATAACACAAACAGAAATTACTCTACGATAATATATTGTAATATGCAATGAAGTGAAATTAGCTTTATAAATTGTAGCTAGGGTAAATAAAATTTGCAATAATTGTAATCAGTTCAACAAAAAATTAAAAGTATTTTATTCAATTTAGGCCCTAAAAAGACGCTTATAAACGTCATAGCTACCATCAGTTTGGAAAGCAACCCAGTCATCGAGAAGAACCGGCAAGATACTCGATCTCGTTTATCGTTGTAACTTAAATATACTTGGAATACACGTCACAATCAATTTTAGAGGATGCACAGGACGAGTCAATATCAGATTACAATTTCATTCAATAGCCATTTGATACCGAAATCTGCTTGATATGGTGTTAACCGGTTCGGCAAACCGTTAATATGCTTTGGGGTTTGTTAGTCCTAAAATTTATTTGCCGTATATTTTTTGTCAAAAATACCATAAACATGTCTTTTTTTTAGATGCTGATATAGAAGGTGCTAATTTATTTTGAAAGGTTATTTAAAACTTAATTAAATATTTTATGTAATAATGATAGTTACCAGATGTGTTTGGAATGTGCAGAGATACAGCGCTGCTTCCAATAAATCTGCCGAATATGTCACTAGACCGTCGACGGGTTCCAGTTTCTGTAATATTATATAATAGCATATTAGATAATATACAAAGAATCGTTGAGAAATCAAATATGTGTTCGACGAAGGCATTGTAACAATTTTTTTTTTAATCGACCGTAAAATGGCTAACTGACTACCGAATCCAACACTTTAGGCAGTTTACGTTTCAAGTGTTGTAATTTTTATTTATTTTAGTTAATCACTATAATTCAACAGACATTATGTGATATTTATACAGGAATTTAAGGTAACTGTGAATTACACAGTTGCTTTCTTTGGTGATTATCTTTTTATTAAAAATTGTGGCCACACGATAATTATAAATCCCCCTAATGTTGTTCTTATGAAAAAAGTTTTGTTGTTTAATGGAACCTAAGAGTATTATCCGATATAGATTTTCTTAATTGCAGTTTAGTAACTTATCGACCGAGAAGTTATCTGTTTTTCGGTTCAAATTTTGTCAAAATTGGTTCAACCATTCTGAACATAATACCGAATAAATATTACTGTATTTATTTTTAATTATTTCATTTAGTTGTATTTATTTCCATAGATCATTTAAAATATAATGTAAATAGCTGCCACCCGCGATTACATCTAGGTTGTCCTACGCATGCACACCACATCGCTTGCGCCACTTCTCCGCAACAAGGAAATACACATTGTTTAATGCAAAATACTTATCAAAATCATTGTTTCTTAAAACTCTAATAACTTTATAAGATACTAGCCTCTGCCCGCGACTTCGTTTCGTCCGCGTGGAAAAGTTACTTTGGGCTAACGCTAACACGCAGCGGAAACTCTTAAAAGGAAAATAAAAATTATTTATGAAACATCCTTCATTGGGGCACCACTCCTACTGGCCTTAGCTTGATTATATATAGCTTATAGCCTTACTCGATAAATCAGTTTTATAACACTGAAGGATTTCTTTCAAATGAGACTAGTAGTTCCTGAGATTAGCGCGTTCAACCAAATTAGTTAAGGGTATATTTTTTTTTATAGCAGCTCGGCAAAATTACTGCGCTATACCTTACAGTATAGTACAATCCAAAAACAATGGCGACCGCCGAGAGACACTCGAGCTATATAACACTGGAATAATTATTCAAATCGGACCAGTAGTTCCTGACCCTTCCTTACCCCTTACAACGCCACAACGTAACAAACTCGCAATGTCACAAACTTTACCTCTTTATAATATTAGTATAGATTCCTAGACACCGGCAACGATTTCTTACACGAAAATCGTAAAAGTTCAGACACGTTAGATTTATATTGTTATTATAAGTGTAGCTACCGAGTATGTCATCCTCTCGGGCAGACTAGCTTAAACTTTTGTATATATTATAAATAGAATGTCGTTCAAACAAATGAAATATCGCGTGTCCGTATAAATACCTTATATGTTCATATGAATGACAGTCTATTTCACGCACTCCGAGTATTATTATTACGCTGTCCGTGTCAGTCTCTAGTCTTTTAGTAGTGAGCCCTAAATTTCTACATATATATAGGTTAAAAAGCCTGAAAATCTTTTATTAGATAAAGACAAAATATGTACGAAGTAAAATAAAAAAAAATCGACACTTCTCTACTAGTTTCTACGTAATACGCACAGAACTACAGACCTCTATCATATTTTTATATATATAGTCTTAATGACTTTACGATAAGAATATTTTAAATCAATTTCAATTAATGATATTTCGATACCATAACGATTTTATTATGATGTCGATTTAGTGGTTTGACCGGTGGAATATCAACCCGATGTCCGAAGGTTCGAACTCCGGCATGAACCAACGAATTTTTCAAAATTCGCATACATTTAGTCATTTAAATTGGCAACATTATCGACTGACGATGAAGGAAAACATCGTGAGGAAATGAACCCGGGAAATGTTCTTGTAGTACTACTGCAAGTGGGAAAGAACTGTGGAGATCTCAGAGTTTCAGTTCGCTAATACGTCGTGAGCTGGCGTGGTGATTATGTCGAATCCTTCCTTAGGGGAAGACGTCTATGGCCATGCAGTGGTTTTCTTACAGGCTTATGATGATAATGATATTCGTTAACGTTAGATAGCGTATGAGGAAGCCATCAGCATGTGCTATGCGTATGTAGCTATGTGTTATTGAAGAGTTACAGAGAGGAAAAAATATCACACATGATTATATTTACCATGAAGTAGATCCGCCCTGCTACGATGCCTCCCGGAACTTTTCTCTGAAATACATATATGAATTTTATAACGAGACAGATAATTAAATTAGTGAATTTATATTATATAACAAATTAAATCAATATTAATTGTGACGCAATACAGAAGCCGGAAACGAGTGCTGGAACTATGGCTCACAACTGAGTGTATCACTCATAAAACGCTATATATTGTTTTTGTTGAGAATTTAATATGTTATATATATTGAATGTGAATGTCACAATTATTTCCTAATCTATACATATAATAAAAATGAAGTGTCTGTATGTAATATCAAAATAAAAATTTTTGACTGATTGGGTATGGGTATACTTTCATAGTATACACGATTCTGATAACAAAAATGCAATTTTTAAAAATTTTGTCGGTCTGTCTGTCTGTCTGTTTGTTCCAGGTAATCTTCGAAACGGCTGAACCGATTTTGACGGGATTCAATTATTCGCAGCAAACGCACGTATTCCGGAGGCGCATGGCGTAACAGTTGCATTCGATAACACTGACTGTTTGCATAGTTCATCTATTCTATCTATCTTCTTCTATATACATACATATAATAAAAATGAAGTGTGTGTATGTAATATCAAAATAATTTTTTTCACTGATTGGGTATGAAAGTATACACGCTTCTGATAACAAATATGCAATTTTTAAAATTTTTGTCGGTCTGTCTGTCTGTCTGTTTGATCCGGGTAATCTTCGAAACGGCTGAACCGATTTTGTCGGGAATTTCACTGGCAGATAGAGAAAATTACAGCGCGTTACTTAGGCTACTTTAAATTAGACTATCTGTTAACCGCGGCTTCGTCTGCCATGCTATCTTCAAAACGATTCGATCGATCTTCAGATCACTTTCACTGGCAGATAGCTGATCTTATAAAAAGTAATTTAAGCAATTTTAGTTTATACTAGCTGTTAACCGTGGCTTCGCCCCTCTGTGCTATCACCAAAACGGTTACATCGATTTTCCCGTTTCAATGGTAGATAACGAACCTAATAAAGAGTAATTGTGGTTATTCTATTTTAGACTAGTTGTTACCCGCGACTTTGTCTGCATGAAATTTAGCAAGATTTTAACTTATTCTTTATTTTTAATGACAGAGATAATTATCGGCTTATTGTTTACAATTCGACATTGTAATTATTAATAACATTAATGATATAGAGGTCTTCCTAATAAGAGTATTACGTAAAGAGTTCCATAATACAATTTGTTGCGGAACAGACAAGCGTTTATTTTTTGTATAGTCACTAAATCTTAATTATAATAATGGCAATGTATATTAAATGTAATGTAAATATAAATCTTTATAATCAATTTTTTTTTCGAACTGACTACGTTATTGACCAAGCAAGGTCTTAACAGCTTCACCGGACTACAAAAGATTTTTAGTTATTGTTTCAATAGTTCCTTATACAGTGTAAGTGAGCACTGATGTAGTTATATGGTTGGTTAAGGTTCCATATGTGTTGCTGATGAGAAACCTCATTTGGCACGCTCGTTGTATTTATATATATAATGTACACGTTACACAGTACTTTTAGTGGCGTGCGCGTCGTACTTACAATTGTCTTTAAAGAGCGTTTCTGTAATTGTACATAGTCTCACAATTCTATAATTCTTTAATACGATTTTAAAAAACGCGTGTGGAGCTGCGGGTACAGCTAGTTTAATAAATATAATCAATAACGTACAGAAGTAATTCTGTTATGAAGTACCTAATTGTGCAAAGTGTCTATGAGCGTACATAAAAACTATATTCCTTTAAAATAGAATAGTTGTGCAATACTATTACATGCGTTTCCTACTTTATTTCATACTGGAAATTATTAATAGTAATGATTATTAACTCTATTTTTGATTATATTTTTCGACTTAACAAATAAAGCAAATTCCAGAGATCGCAAAAACTATTCGGTGTTGAATACCAACGGCAGTCATGACTACCATGCCGACCTGCAGAGACCTCGTCTGAAGGACCCGATATTGTCTACTGCAACGGGATCTAGTAGTTTGTATATGTTGCTTGGAATACCAGTGTGTATTAAATGAAATAATAAAGTTATTCATTAATCTGGATACATCTATGATAAATAGATATACAGAATAATAAATAATATCGAGCACATACCAGATTTATCTTCATACCACATGCAGCAGCAGAGCCATGTCACAAGCAGGAACATACCGCACGGCTGCGGCTTCGAGTGCAACCCGTTTTCATTTACGTCACCCATGTTCTATCCTGTTTCTATAAATATATATTTAATTATTTGATATAAAAGTATTAACAGCTGATAATGGTCCATAATTCGCGATGAACTGTTACACTAATAAAATATGGCTCATGACACTGTAAGACACCACAGGGTAAAAAAATTAGAATGGAATAACTTCAGAGATTAATTATTTCCTAGAATTCTTTTAAATATTATACTTTAATCGTTTTTAACAGTTTAATATACATTAATTACAATGTTTATCATATACAGATTATTATTACAATAAGATGAAGTGTATGAATATACCTATTGGATGTTATATCTGGAGCGTAGTATTTGTAGCTATGTTCAGACTTTCAGACCTTATTAGGAGAAATTTAAAAACACGAGTTTCTCAAAACAAAATTTCATCGAGCGAGCATTTACTTGTCATTGCACAGGTATACCTACAATTAAGGGCTTGCAACCGAAACTATAACGTTATAAAATACACATAATAATTGCATTGTCATATGTAATTCACTACACTTAGATTTACACTAAGATTTGCAAATCAAGGGTGGTAGTTAGCTAAGCGGACATATAAAAAACCCTAACAGCATGCTATAGTTTCATTACGATGTTCGTCTTCACCGAAAGCTCCGGCTATGAGTAGGAAAGGACCAAACACGTTATCAATTGGGCCATCATTGTTTCAAGTCGATATTTGCATTTTAATAATACAATAACAAGTAGGTTTTATAAGAGTATAATACGTTTTATTTCAATTTTAATGCTGATGGAAAGTAAACGCATTTTGCTAACACCTACTTTTAACACTATCCCTTTTGTGAATTAGATTGTCAGGACTGAGAATGTGATTCGATTATTATACAATGTGTATTATAAGTCGTAGGTACTATAGTTCTTATTATTGTTGTAAAACTATGTTTTGTTGGCGGCATCGCTCGTATTAATATAGATTTGATTTATCTCTGGCAACAGTATATATTTTCTGGATAAATGAAATATCCTTTCTGGATTCCTGACAATAGTTATTTAAAACTAGCGGTCCCGAGGGACGCTGTAACGCTGTGATAAAAAAGAAACTTTAACAAATTATATACCTAAACCTTTCTCATGCATCACTTTATCTACTGGTGAAAAGCACATGCAAATCCGTTCAGTAGTTTTTGAGTATATCGCGAACAGACGGACAGATGTGGCAGAGGATTTTGTTTTATAATATGTAGTGATTTCATAATGATCGGTGGATTAGTTACGGTGTGATAACTTATATAAGCACACTGCCATTCACATGTATCATATTAGTAACACTAGAATTTGTATACTTTTTTTCAAAGATGATGTCATTTCGTCCGAACCATAGCATTCTGTATAATTTATAAATAGTTTGACTTAATTTACAAGTGATTATAAATCTTTCTTGACCAGTCATTTAATTTATAACTTGTATAAGAATTAATTACCATATACATAAATTAAAACATATCGAAATATGTTTATACATGTAAGGACTACAATACACTTACATAACTTTAAAATTATTGAGTATTGTAACACTCATAGATAATTTTATGACAACTATTTCAATAGCAGATAATATTGACCACCAAATAACTGTAAAAACAAAATGATACTCTAGAATTATTAATCTATTAGCTATACCCGCGACTTCGTCAGCATAAAACCTTATGTGAAAATCAGAAATTAATAAAGTCACCCGAATGTATTAATTCCACTTACATATTTACTTTTCTCTCGTACTTAAGTCGCGTCCTCATAAAATGTACAATAATTTTTGATAGACCGAACCGATTTTTATGAAACAAAGACTAAATGTTACTCGAAGATACGCTTTATGATTATATTGGTGAGATTTTATTCACGAACGTAGTATTTTATCAGTGATGCGTGTTTATACAAACAGACAGACCTTTCTATAATTGATTGAAATATATTTTATCACTTATACCAAGACACCAGCAACATTTTGTTTACAAAACTCTAAAAAGTACAGACACTTTACATTTACGTTCTTACTATATGTACATATGTATGTAGGATAAATAACCAAAATTAATATGCTTGTCCAAACATTTGAACCACAAGCACATATTGCTATAAAAATAATAACAGGCATTCATTATAAGTATCTAATAATATGAAGCACTTACCTTGAAATCAATGATGTGTTAAATCTTTCATATTAAACAATAAAATAAATAGGATGGAAATTAGTAAGCTTATGTTTAGTAAAATTAAGGTACGATGCGTGCTCAAATATTAGTATGATGTGATAACTCCACAGCGTCGTACAGGACTGGATGTTTTGCCAAAACTCTCACCAATAGAGAGTAAGGTTGGAACACCGGGACACACTTAGCTTCTCATCTGATAGTTAAAAAAATATTTGTAATAATCTATCCTTACTATTATAAACATAAAGGCTTGTTCATTTAAACGCGCTAATTTGCCGCTAAGACTTGATTTTTTTAACTTCTTATAGTGTACTAGCTGACGGCGCCACGCGTTGCTGTGGCTCAGTTATTACATGTTGATTGATTCAAATGATTATAAACAAGTTGCGAGAATGAGTTAAAACGTGGCGCCATCTATGAGATATCTATAATAATAGGTCTTACAGTTCTCTGTCAATAAACTAAATTAAAGCGCCATCTGTTCGAGACTCATTACAATAATCAACATTCACAATCATTAAATATGTAATTAAAATATATTGAGGCCATTAATTGAAATATAAATTATCCTACCTTACATATACAAAAATGCCAACGTTTCATGAAGATTGGTTGAGTAGTTTCGGAGTTCATCGTAAACAAACATCATGACGCTAGATTTATATTAAGATTTCTTGAGTAAAATTATGTTTTACGAATAATGCAATGATCATACAAATGAATATCAGAAAACAAGCAAATCGAGAAACAACAGTGCGGGGCGTCAGGGCTCGAGGGCAAGGTGATCGACTAATGAGAACCAAGTATTACGCAGAAGGGCAAAACTCCCTAAGCATACACTTACTTTATTCGGACTTTATAAAAGCTTGACAACTATATGATGGCTTAACAAAGGGACACCGTAAATCTGAATTCAGACCTATATAAGTCATATAAAAATTGGTAATACTGAAGTTTACTCATCTAAATTTTCAAGACTTCAAGCACACGCTTCACATCATAAAATTGCAGCTTGGCCGCTAAAATAGTTGGTGTTTTCAAAATCCAACATCGGTTTTGTCGTTGAAGGAACACATACTGTACCTGTCTGCAGTGCTATTATTATTATTTTTTTTTTATCGTAGCACGGCAACGTGACTTTACTGAACAAGTTGCGAGAATGAGTTAAAACGTGGCGCCATCTATGAGATATCTATAATAATAGGTCTTACAGTTCTCTGTCAATAAACTAAATTAAAGCGCCATCTGTTCGAGACTCATTACAATAATCAACATTCACAATCATTAAATATGTAATTAAAATATATTGAGGCCATTAATTGAAATATAAATTATCCTACCTTACATATACATCAATGCCAACGTTTCTTGAAGATTGTTTGAGTAAAATTATGTTTTACGAATGATGCAATGATCATACAGATAAATATCAGAAAACAAGCAAATCGAGAAACAATAGTGCGGGGCGTCAGGTCTCGAGACTAATCGACTAATGAGAACCAAGTATTACGCAGAAGGGCAAAACTCCCTAAGCACAGCCTTACTTTATTCGGACTTTATAAAAGCTTGACAACTATATGATGGCTTAACAAAGAGACACACCGTAAATCTGAATTCAGACCTATATAAGTCATATAAAAATTGGTAATACTGAAGTTTACTCAACTAAATTTTCAAGAGCTGTGCGTCAGAGGGTGACGTCAAGCACACACTTCACACCATAAAATTGCGGCTTGGCCGCACCCTGTTCAGGATTCCGAGTCTCCGAGATGCAGTGGAGATGACGCTCCCGATGTAATCCCTAAGATTGAGGTCGCTGCGAATATCTATACCTAAGATATATAGATATTTTAAGAAAATCCTTTAGAAAATCAGTACAGCACAGCCGGCATGGGTAAAATTGTATTACTAATTAATGCAGTGATTTCAAAAATACCCGACATCGAGAAAAAGATACTTAGTCTCGTATACGCTATATGTTGTAGCACTATCGTTTCATTTGTCTATTGTAAGGAACGACTTGTATGTGTCTACTAAACTTTGTCGGTGTTATTACAAAAACGTTAAATACGTATTGAACCCTGGCTTTAAAAAGGTCTCATATTAAATGCACCGCGGTCGCTGATTGGTCGCCACCTTTTCTTTTGTCTCGCTTTGGTTACGTTAGATTAGACTTGTGAAAAAGGATAACGTGAACTTGCCTCGTGCGAGTGCGGTGCATTTATTAGGAAACTTTTTTAAACCAAGTATTTAAAACGTATTTAACTTTTTTGTAATAACACGGTGTATGATTGTAGACGTGTGTGTTGATGACACGTCGTTTGAATTAAAACTTTTGAGCGACGATCGGCATCTAGCTTCAGCTAGCTTTATGTAAGTCGGAGTAGATCCCAAGCAAATAAACGTTCTATACATTTTGATTCAGTTTTTGTTATTGTCAGGAAACTGAATTTATACATTCTCATAGATGTTTCGATATTACTCCGCATAATAAATTGTAATAGAGATTATAACGGATTAAACGAAAGGATTAGTAGGTACCTATTTATATGTAAAGTCGAGTGACTCGGTGTTTACATTGTTGTTACATCGTATACTTGTGTTATCGCGTAGGCACTCGCTGGTGAATATTTCGCGTGAACACAATTATCTGTTACTTGTTGACAACTTTTTATGTACAAAAACTACACGTCACTAGCAGAATACGTGTAAATACAATTGATTAAAATCTACGTATGTATTATATATGTGGTAATGAAGAAAAGCATCTCTTACGAGATCAGTTTGCTGTAGGGCCGGCTGTTTGATAGTGTCCTCAAAAATTAAAGGCGAATTAATCTACATCTTCTCTACATATTATATGAATGTAAATCTAATGTTTCTGTGTTTTTTTTAATGAAAAACATTATTGCAGGTGTCTAGAAATAAGTAATAAAAATTGAACAAATGAATACGTTATTTCTCTCAGTTCATCTTTAGTTCGTGCACTGGAGAGCTTAATGCCACAAGGTATTTTCTTCTAACAAACCAGCTATGTTGTGGAAGAAACAGATAATGTAGTTAAAATAAATAATAGTCATATAAAAATCATAACGATTATAATAATCCTAGGAAGTATCTTATCACTCAGATATGGCTAAAACACAATTTATTCATTATTTGTGTAATAATATTGTCTTTACAGTTTTTAAATTAGTGTTGGATTGCGTCTTATTAAATGGCAGTGTTATTAAAATGAATACGTATAATTCATAGACGGCACGAAACATATTATAGTAATAGTTTTAAATATTCTGAAATATGAACACTCGAACATATATAATATTAGCGGGCCCGGCGGACGTCGTCCTGCTTTGATAATCAAAAATCATAAAATTCAACCGCAGTGCCACCTACCTTGTCAAATTGTAAATCTAAACCATTATCGGATCTACTGGAACACGCACACAAAATTTCATCAAAATCGGTCCAGCCGTTTAGGAAGAGTTCAGTGACAGACACACGTATAGAAGAAATTTATATATAAAGATTAACATGTGCGAAGTTAATTTTATGTGTGTCTTTGACTTTCATTTATAACTTTCAGGGATTTGGCCTCGATACTATTATAAAATTAAAGAGAATTTGTTATACGGTTTCCACTTATGTTTGTGTAATTGTTAAATTATATAAAAAGAATGTATTTAAAATGTGAAATAAAATTATTATACCCAATAAACAGGATTGTTTTCAATGAGTTTTCGATTCGGTGCGTTGCATGAAACTTAAATTCGCTATTGAACAACTCTAGACCCTTAATATTAAATTTTCTGCAAAATATCTGTTGATGTCTAAAATTATGTTATTTTGTTATCCTTTTGATTGTTTGTGTTACGAACAGGTTTTTCTTAAAGTTTACTATTCTGATTATACCTACATGTCTGAAGTACGGCGAACTATAGTTTTCGGTACAACACCATACTGTTTTTTACATTAGTTTTCACGCGGGTTAATTCGGGGCATAGCTAATATAGGATATAAATATATTAAAAAGACGGTTTATTCAATAATTGTATCCCGGTGTGCCCCGGACTCGGAGCGTGCAGGCGCCGGAGTGTCGCGTCCGGCATCGATCCCCGAACCCTCAGCTATGCTACAACTGTGACATCTATACAATTGGGTTAACGCATACAGAGACATTTGTATAATACGTTAATACTGATATAATACTAATGTGATGATATATTACAAATAACTTTCATATCAGTCAATTAAAAATACTTTAAACAATTAAGTCCCTGAGTAAGCACTTATGAACCTCAAATCTACCACCGGTTCGTGCAAACAAGCCAGTCATCGTGAAGAACCGGCAACAAACTCGATCAGGTTTATATTTTCATTGTACATATTTTTAGAAACATTCATCGTGAAGAACCGGCAACAAGCTCGATATGGTTTATTTTTACACATTTTTACAAACATAGGTAGTTACATTAGTTTTTGGTGGATGCACAGAGAGGGGCATCATTTCCAGACATCACCATCATTCACAGATTGATCCCCCTACAATAACATTTAGACATTAAAACCCGCTTGACATGGTGCTTGAATTCACTATCGGTAATGTGCTTTGGGGCTTTACTATACAACCTAACACTATTACCTAAAAAACTGTTACCCATCTTAGTGAGCCTGAGACATAGAATGACCAATTTGTCAATGCTTCTAGTATTTAAATTATGTCGGTTTTTTACTAAATAAAGATAGATTATTTAAGTATTTGCGGACGTACATCTAGACACAGGGCAGCGTGTCAAGCCAAGCTCGAGCTAACAGAATGGCGAGCGCGTGCTACCGGCTGTAATATTACACGAACCATATGGAACCACTTTTGACCCCTCATATCTCAAAAACTATTTCACATAAACATGTCAAATTTGGCTCATATATATTAAGACTTCCTTGAGATACATATATGTTTCATATTCTATAAACACATCTCAAACAGTTATTTAGATATTAACGTCCAAAAATCGTCATTTTTATCACTGACTGAACTATAGACCAAAACTCTAACCCAGTTCCAGATAACCTATGGCATCCAGATAGGTAGTTGGGTAAATACAAGGAAAAAATAAGAAACTCGTAATTTTTTTTTAATTTTATTATAATTTTTCAATTAATTGATTCTATTAGGAACACTTCCTTTTAGTGCCTATAATGTAAGATCAACAATCAAAATTGTTGATATCCGGTCTTATATGTGGTTTTTAAGGTCGTGAATATATAAGGAATGGAAAGGCATCTTTAATTATTTTTTAATGCATACATATCAGTTTTAGTACTTATAACGAAGAGTATAATCGATTCATACAAATTTATTAATTTGTTAATTATGATTTTTATAACTATTGCGTAATGAAATATCTAAAAATTGTTCAAAATCAAAATTGCTTAAACGTTAATATTTTTTGAGTTATTAACGATAAACTAAATATCATTTTTTTTCATATTGTTTTGTTAATAATAATTGCAATTTTTTACCTGCCCCAAAATCCTTCAAAAACGTTTTTCTAGGGGTGATTCCGAATCGAATGACCTATTGCTCATATTTTTAGGACCTTTATCTCTATTTATCACGTTTTTGAACTTGTTGACTAGACTACAAGCTAGTTCGAATATACAGACGTTCAGTCGGTCATATTAATCTAACAAAATGAAAAAGAAAATACCTTAAGTTACAAACAATAACACAGACACACAACACATAATTATTGATCATAGTAAATAGGTAAAGTTATTGTTGCTACAAGCTCAAGACCGAATCTATCTGCACCAAAACCCTAAACAAATGAATATACATTAAGAAGAACAAGTGCATACAAATAAACATACTTTAAAATAAATAGATATGCGTGAATAGATGTGAGTAAATATCTATTACTGGGGTTGACGTTGCAATAGATAATGTTTATATGAGTGTTTAAAGCTAAGCTTATTCTTTTTGGATTGACATGGCGGTGGAATGTTGTTCATGATTCAGTTTCTTTGTCTCTCTGTACTTGATTGTACTTTATTCTGTGTACAAAGAAAACTTAGTCGTAAAATCAACATTCAAATATCTGATAATTTGATGAAAGTTTTGAAAGTCCTTTTACTTGTTAGTAACGAATTGTCACATTTAAGCCGGAAATCTGTTGGCGTGTTTCAGACAATAATAAGTCGACAACCCACAGAGTCAGTGCCCTGCCCTTACACGTCATCGCTTATCAAATCTATATTGTACATAATATTAAAGCCAATGAATGATTATAACACTGATATATATCTAAAACATTCCTACAACCGATCAGATAATTATTAATTAGATATATTACATACTAAGTTAGCCGTCGGATCCACCCGAACTAGTAAACAAATAACTTACAGAATTATTCAAAACGCTAACCGTCAGTAGAATAATATCACATTTAATCTAGTCATCCGACATGACCAAATACTAAAACCTAGACAAGGATCGTATTCATTATTATGTACGGACAAAATAACAAACGTTGCGATTCAGTAGAACGCTTAGCGTAATAGAACGCTTTAACAATCTCCTATATTTTTGAATGTAGATATAGGTATTTGCGTCATCGGTTAATACATTTGAATATAACATGATACCAAGCGGTTACAGAGCATCGTCTGGGTCACTGGCTTTTGGTTTTTCCTCATTCGCACGGGTACGTATTGGTACTTGTTGAAAACACAAATATTAAGTACTTTGCAGCAGCTAATATTGTTTAAACTGAATAAATTAGCACTTTTAGAATCTTAACTTCTATATATATGAAAATACTGCTTTTTGAAGAACTAATCTCGGTAAAAAATAGTTAACGTATTGGCACAGGACTGAATGATCATTTGATGCGGATTTTTTTCTAGATAATTTTAGACTACTTTTTAATTAGATTAAATTGATCCTTTGCCATTTTTTTACACAACAAAAAGGGTTGGAAAGCTGTACATAATATAAAAATGTGAATGTGTAACGACTCAAACGACCGTCATGAAGGTTTGCATACAGTTTGTCAAGAGTACGGAAAAGGACATTGCGTACTTTTACTTGAAAATAGTACCGTTCCCGAGAGATAAACCAGATCTACTACTATGGTACTTATGTTCACGCTTAGATTCATAGCAATCCGTGGATGTGGTGCAAAATTACTTACATAACTATTTCCTACTATATGCATCGGCAGGTTGCTATATCCGTTCACCATCATAATTAAAATATTTCTAATTACATGGTTTTGATATCTCCTCATGACATGCCCGCGCCATACTAACCTATTACTCCTCCACTTCTCAGTCACTGGTGCTATTTTCAAACTTCCTCTGATGTCCTCATTCTTAATCTTATCCATTCTAGTTACAACACACTTCTATCTTAAGTTTCGCATCTCTACCACATGTAGTTTTCTATCAGCCGTCTCTTTCGTAGTCCAGCACTCGGATGCATACAGAAAACTGGTCTTATAATAGTTTTATACATCTTCCCCTTGAGTTTCTTGTCCCATAATAACCTATATTGGGACCTTTATTATCTTTAATTCTTATAAAGGCTGGTTTAATTTCTCTGATTTGTGGTTACTCATTCTACACAGATATACTAAAATATATACTCAAATGACAAATCTAAGTGATCGTGTCAAACTTCAGAATGAACTTAATACATTACTCCTCGTGATTTAATAATAGAATGTTTCTTATTCGGGCCTCGGGTATTATTTTGGTTTCCTTTGTCATTCCGGCAACATATATGTAATATTGTACCGAGATATAACAAAGTATTAGGATTTATTACACGAACGTCACGACCATTTTACACTAACAATGCTGTTATCATGCTTTATAACACTTGAGTCAGAAGCATTCTCGAATAGATACGGTCCCCTCACTATTCCATCGATACAGAGCTCATGAGTGTAAGAAAAGACATTATAATCCTCTAATACGTATGGCAAGACTATATAACGAGATATCATGTACAATGAACAGCATAAATTTCTTTTCTGTTGCATTTGGTTCATACAAACACTCTTTACTTAAAAACAACGATAACATATAACCAAATCTGTTTATATTTATACACTTCTTATCTTAATATATTAATTTTACTTATTGACTTTAAAGCAATTTTTTTTCTATTGTATTTCTACATATTATATAAAATTTCATCAAAATCGGTCCAGCCGTTTAGGAGGAGTTCAGTGACATACACACGTACAGAAGAAATTTATATATAAAGATATAAGATCATTATCCTAACATACAGATGTGATGCATGCCAGTGATCTCAATAGTTACATTGTAATTTCATGTTAAAACTAGCTGATAAACGCGGCTTTCCATGGTAAGGAAACACACATCGCTTTTAAAAATTGTAGTTTCTAAACTTAATAACCAAACGAGGATATAGTGTTATTTTTGAAAGGACCAAGTGCCTAAAATCTTTACACTAAAAAAATGTTGGTCGAAATTTATCGAATAATCTTTGAGTGATGCGTGCACAAACACAGATGTCTATCATTTTATTTGTACAAATAACAACATATGATTTAACTTAATGTAAACACTATGTCGGTATGCTAATTTACAAAAATTGCATTTGCTAGCGTTATTGTGTGTAGGCTCGGTGTGTCTCTTGGGAACAGGTATTTCTTTTCTGGATGTAAGATATCTCCTTTTCTGAGGTCTTGACAAGGTGTAGGTGACGCGGTGATATGACGAACGCATATGTAGTTCAGATATGAAAGTGTAACAGACAAAAAAGAAACTTGAATTCGCCTTTATAATTAGTTTGGATAACGTAAAATAAATAATAACAATGAAACAACGATATCTGGGTTTGTGTGATACGATTATGTATTATCATAATCCCAATCAGTTAACAGCTATTGTGAAACAACTAGAACACTGAAAATCACGTATTAAACAGATTATCAATTTATCGCTGTATTGAGTTATTAGCATATAATAATTGAATGCTGATTATTTCAATACGAGATTGTCCGTTATCTATATAGATGATTTGCATATTTTATTAATGCATAATTTGTACTGTATTCTATTGTTATGTTGAATTAATAATTTCGCTACGAATTATTTCCGAACAAATTTGGGCCTCTACTCTCCATTGAATAAAATGATATCGCATTATAATGCCAAATCCAAAACCTCAAAACTAGACATTATCGCAAATCGTCTCAGCCAATATAAAGAGTATATATTTAAGTAGTTTAAGGTAAAAAGAAATATGGAATCGTACTTGTTAATTTGGATTTTTTCTTTATCCTTTTAATTAAGATATTATTTGCTCTTTCATACAATACGTAGTAAACACCTATAATTAAGTTTGCACTTGTATACAGTCATCGATACATAGAATAAGAATG
This sequence comes from Antheraea pernyi, assembly GCA_015888305.1. Classification (NCBI taxonomy): domain Eukaryota; kingdom Metazoa; phylum Arthropoda; class Insecta; order Lepidoptera; family Saturniidae; genus Antheraea; species Antheraea pernyi. The sequence goes on along the minus strand of MU160446.1, from coordinate 63,976 downwards.
TAAATCTAAAGTGTCTGTAGTTTTTCGATTTTCGTTAAAAAATTTGTCGCCTGTATCCAGGAAAGAAAAAGAAAAAAATAAAGACTACTTTATTTCATTAAAATCGGTCCACTCTATCAAAAAATATTGTAATTTTAATGGCGCCGCGACTTAATACTCTACAATCATTTTTAGAAATGTCTGTCTGTCTGTCTGTCTGTCTGTATAAACACGCATCACAGCTAAGCAAATGAACTAAATACGTTCAGATGACTTTATTAGCCATTGTTTTGTGCATCCGGTTCCACGTGTACGAAGTCGCGGCCACAGCTAGTTCTTTCTAAATGTATGCATTCGACTGTCCAAGTGTAAATCTTGGCGCTTTGAATAAATAAAGATTGTGCTACACCATTATAAAGAAGCAGCATGTCATCTATTCAATTATTAAATGATAATTAATAAATTCATTCTAATAACTTCTGTACATAATCTATTCAAAACAAATAACCATCGGCCGACAGGAACAGTAAATATAATCCGCAAGGCACGCCACGAAAAATTTATGGCTGTATCGGACGTACTTCATTCTTCAAGAACTATTTTGTAAAATAAATAAGATTTTTTTATACTTAAAAATGTTAAACTATAAAAAAATGATCATGTAAAGATTACATAATTATTATTATGAAGAAAATTGATATACTTTGATAACTTTTATGTATTATTGAGAATTGTTGTTTAATTTTTTGCTTGTTTCGTGTAATCAGTCCACCAACTAGGTATATGAAATCCGATATGTTCCACCAGTGTTATTATCAACAACTTCGTCCTTATTGATTTTGTGAAAGGCAAGTTGTTCATTATTTACTTGTTCAATATCATTAAATTCTTCTTATTTTTAATTATTATTCCATCACATCATTCACATCCATACTACGTTTTTTCTTTCTTTATACGTGAAGACAGGTGTGTTTTAAATTTGTATGCCGGTATGGTTTTCTAAGTCAGATTGAATATCTGTAGCCAAGCACTTGTTGATGATTTTTTTCTCGAACTGACTACGCTATTGGACTAGCTAGGTCACCGGTTCACCGGACTTTCACCTTCTGTAGGTGGTAGAGCCACGCTGAAACTATTACTGGGTTCAGCATGAATATGTCGGCTCGTCCGGAGTACTACCAACCCACCCACAGAAACACCGACTTGAGGTAACAATGCTTGCATTGTTGCGTTTCGTTCGGTCAGTGAGAGCGCCGGTGGGGTACTTCCCCTCCCCTTCCCCACTCCCCCTCTCCGCTCTCTCTCAAACACAGGCCGGCAACGTACTTGCGACACCTCTGGTGTTCCATAGGACGGTGGTGATCACTTAATATCAGATGACCCACTTGTTCTTTTGCGTCCTATGATATATAAAAAAACTTGTTGATGTGTTCTGACAACTGCACTTGAGAGCCAGCCCCCTTTAGGTTTAGCATATTTATTATCATAGATTGAGGTGAACAACATACTCTTACTACAAAAACGGGCAATTCAAGCAATTTATAATATGGGTCCTCGCGAATCATTAAAGACTACGTTTCAGGAATTCGGTATCTTAACTGTCCTCCCAACGTATTCTTTATAATTCGAGGTATGTCCGCAAAACTTAGATAATCTGGATTTAGTAAAAGTCCGACATAATCTAAATACTTGTTACACAATACGTATAATCAGCCAGTCGGTCAGGAAAACCAATAAACACTCTGAAGGTACTGTGACTATTTATCCGGGCAGAGCTTCGCCTTATAATAACTTCCACATAGGAGTGCGTGCAGATCAGCGACATCTTGCCCTTTATATGCCGAACTCCCATCAATGTAGTCTCGAACCAGGGTGAATAATGAACAGCCGATAACTTCAACCAATAGCGCTCGAGGTCATTAGTAACACCCCGATAAAGACAATAGCGCGGTATCGCAGGTCAATAGTGGTTCCCCGGGTGGCGTTGTAGTCTCGCCTCTGGGGTGTGTCATAGCGGTGCCGGACGTAGTCATTAACATACTAGAAGCAATAGCAAGACAATACAAGACCAAGACCAATAATGTTAATAGATTTTATAACAAAGTTCCAAAACACATTGTCGATTTGCCAGATAGTAAGCTCAAGTATTATGTCAAGCGAGTCTTAATACATAATGGTTATTTTATAGTGAATCAATATGTGAACGATGGTGACGTCTGGAAGTGACGCGTCTCTCTGTGCATCCATCATAAATGAATAAAACTGTATATGTAATAATGACAAGATAAATCCGATCGAGTTTCTTGCCCGTTCTTCTCGATGACTGGATTGTTTCTTTCTCAGGGCCTATGTTGAATAAAGACTATTTTGATTTTAAGATCAGGTTGTCATTTAATATCTGATGAGATAAAAGAAACGCTTTTTCACAAACGGCCGTGTAATTCCTAATTATGTATAGTTTATAATATGGTAACCAAGGTAAGTATGTATACAGCTAATGGACAATTAACATCTAACCATATAATACCATTGGGTTAATATGCCAAGATTGTACCCCCAACCACTTGGGATGTCGATCTCTATACAGTTCCGATATAATAGCTCTCCTCTGAATAGTGAAATATAATAAACTGAAAAATTACGTACCGGTTAGTATAAGTTCCCTTTAAAATTTCCATGTACTTATTTGTATAGACTTATGTAAGTCTCAAATCAAATTATTACATTTTAATGATTTTAATAATGATGATGACTTCTCAATGTTATTCAGTGCTATGCGTTGCATTTAAGAGCTAGTTTTTCTACATTTATCTTATTACCATCTTGGATCACATCGTCAGATATATTGGGCGAAATTGTAGGTATCAAAGTAAACAAAATATAGTCCTGATGCAATTCTTTAGACAAATAATTAAGAATTCGTTTCCCGCTGAACACGTAGTAGTCCGGTGAAGCTGTTAAGACCTTGCTTGGTCAATAGCGTAGTCAGTTCGAAAAAAAAAAGCTAAACACGTTTAGACATAACCGCATATAACAGAGTATACGAACATCGGATGCTTTATTCGGCTAAAGAATCTAATACAATTGTATATAATAGTGTACTTCATTAATTACAACGATTAAAATTGATCTAGTTTTAGATATCATGTAGTGAGTGCTAGATTACGCAGTGCAACAATGGCGGAGTTAGTCGCGCATGCGCACTCGTGTTTGTCGATTGTCAATTATAACGCGGGTCTCTCACACACGCGTCTTTATTAAAATTTAATAATAATCGTAATATTCGAAAAAGAAAAAAAAATTAATGTGTTTAATAGTTTAGTTAGTCTGGTAGTTTTGTGTGATGTGCAGTATTCTTTTTTCATTTATTCTGATCAACTAATACGCGGAATCGACTGAAAGAAATGTACGTATTAATGAATATTTTTACCTGTTAAGTGATAATTATTAAACTTAATATCAACATTCATGCCGTTTCTTAACCACTCCAGTATTGAAAACCATAAGGGTTTAAGCTCCATACAAACGAAAGTAGACCTTATGATGCACAGGTCAAGAAACATTTTGGCAGCATAAGTTTAAAAAAATACTGGATTTATTACAAGATTTGAATAATAACAAATTATGTAATCTAAAATTACAATTTGTATTATAAAATGTATTATTAAATTATTCTTTCATTCCTAAGAACTTTTTTTTTACTTAACCATGAAGTTTACAATTTATCTATTGTATTTATGATTTTAGGATAGAAAAAATATTCTACATTAAATGCTTGATTAAATAAATATTAAATTTTTATAATATAAATATTTAAAATTAAATATTTAATAATTTACACATATAAATAGGATAGCAGCAGTTTTTTAGGCGATTAACTTTACTATTATTGTTCGCGACAATTTTATTTAATTTAATTGTGCTTACTTTTATAGTGATTTGTAAAGATAGTGCATAGCTTCGATAGTAATTAGATAGTTTTGTTCACAATTAAATATATCTATTGGATCGTGTTTTATTTTACAATATAGAATAGTTACACGTACATCTTGTTATTATAGTCATATGTGGTGTAGTTATAAATATTTATAGTGTTTTGTTTGTTTTGTTTTAGAAATAGTTTAAAATAGTATAAGTTGTTAGTTGTAAGTACAAATGGAATACACTTGTAAATAAATAAATAGAAAGCGAAGGATGACTCATCGCCATACCGCCCCGCCCGTATAGTTAGTTAGGATGCAATGAGTATGGCAATGAGCGGTTTGATTGGCGGAGCGCCGCCGGCGTGCGTAAACGGTGCTTTGTCCCGAAATCGTGCCTGAGAGCAGTAGTCCGGTGAAGCTGTTAAGACCTTGTATGGTCAATAGCGTAGTCAGTGCAAAAAAAGAAAAGTGCCTGAGAGCGGCCTCAAAAACCGGCGCGGGCGGTATAGTTATCCTGTTGTAACGAGTCGGCAACGCGAGCACATCCTTCGCTGGTCTACTAGCAACAAGTCTTTTATTGCAAGAAAACCTCAACATTCTTCAAATTCAACTTCGGAATCAGCAATCATCGCAATAGTTGTGAGTCAATCGGAGGTGGCTCACAATTATCCTCCCTATTTATTTCATATAAAACTTATTGTAAGAAAATATACTAAGACCAAGCTAAAGGGTTATACCTAAAATTAAAGCAAAATTTATACCTATCTATTCAGTTGTCCTGAAAACAAAAACATTTGCTTTTCTAATATGCAAGGATAGCAGCTTTTTATGAAATGCATAGCAACCTTGATAGTTACATTTATTTACATTTTTTATTTATTTACAGTTATTACATTCTAAAAATTTATTGATATCCATATGAAAAAAGGCATAAATATCATGTCTTGAGTCTTTCTCCTATGGTGGCCCTTTTTATACCAATCAGCCATAAAATAAGACTGTTACAATATAAGCAGAAACCAATGAAATTCAAAAACTATATTTATACTTTTCAAATAAAGATAAATTTCCATAATTCATACTTATTACTTTATAAAATAATTTTCAAAACTGATTTAGAAATAAAACAATTACGCACAGTTACATTTTATTTCAAGGTATCATAAAATAATGAAAACTTATAATAACTAAAAAAAATTGATATTTGATGACCACTGCTCTTCATATACAGAGCACCTATAACATTACAATATGTATACATAACATTAGAATATGAAAGTAGTAAATAAAATACACAAAACGAAGTGTTGAAATACTCTGTACAACATATAAATAGGGGCATCTTTGTACATGACGTTCGAGTTTGTATATGTTCTATGTAAAACTATTTTATGTTATACTAGCTGTACCCGCAGCTCCGCAAGCGTTTTTTTAATCGTATTAAAGAATTATAGAATTGTGAGACTATGTACAATTACAGAAACGCTCTTTAAAGACAATTGTAAGTACGACGCGCACGCCACTAAAAGTAACATGTAACGTGTACATTAGATATATAAATACAAAGAGCGTGCCAAATGAGGTTTGTCATCAGCAACATATTTGGAACCTTAACCCACCACATAACTACCTCAGTGTTCACTAACACTGTATAAGGAACTAACGAAACAATAACTTAAAATATTATTATTAAGATTTACATTTACATTATATTTAATATACATTGCCATTATTATAAATAAGATTTTGTGACTATAAAAAAATTAACGCTTTTCTGTTCCGCAAGAAATTGTATTATGGAACACTTTACGTAATACGTTTATAATCTAAGTTAGTACGAGCCAATAATAATTTTCTATACATGTAATAAGAATGTAAATCTAACGTGTCTGGACTTTTTAGATTATTGTGAAAAAAAATGTCGCAGGTGTCTTGCAATAAATGATAAGATACAAATTTAATGATTTTTAGAACCATCTGTCTGTATGTTAGAAAACACATCACTGCTAAAGAACTGTGCTTACGTTAAAATTACGAAAAATCAAAAGGCATATCCTTTAATCATTTAATCTTAGTTTCATTAAAATTGGTTCATTCTATCAAAAGTTATTGTAATTTTAATGAGGACGCGACTTGACGATAGATGATTTTATTATTAGTCATTATTTTTTTAAACTAGATTCCACACGGACGGAGTCGCAAAGCACAGCTAGTTTAATAATATGATAATAGTACAAACAAGTAATAAGTATAAAATACAAGGCATGGTTTAAATAATCATATATATTTCAAATACTTTAGTTTGACCGTGGAATATCTAAGCCGAGCGGTAATTATATTTGAAGCTATGGTAGCATAGTCACAGTAGACATCGTGGGTAGAATCGAATTGAAATTTTGGCCTGTTTTAAAAATAAGTCTAGGTGACTTTGTGCTCTAAGTGGGTCTTGTGCTCAAACATTAGAAAAGAACAATATCATTTTTTATAAAAACAGAGAGCATTTATGTGTGAACCTTTTCGCTACAACCTAATATAAAAAGAAAACAAATATTGGCTACAGTAAAGCTGAATCAAAGGAAATAAAATGAAAACTCTTTCCACTGAGAAATATTGTTATTGTCGACCATTCCACTCGCTTTAGAACGAGATAGCATCTTGCAAATACTACTTAGTAGGTATTTCCCGTCAGATTTTATGTTACAAATGATTATTATAAAGAAAATTAAAAATGTTTATATAATAACGTATTAAATAACTGGCATTTCAGATACAATGCACTGCATTTCACGGGATGAGTATTATTTACATTGTAACTACATTAAAACCACACTTCCCTTGATTTCATTTTAATGGAACTTAAATTAACAGAGAGAGAGCTTTAAAATAGGTTACATTAAATTTACGTTTCAATCGTAGTATTCTAAGAAGAAGCCAGAGAAAATGAAGCTAATAGTTTCTATAAAATGGTTCTTCAAACACCACGGCTAAACGAGTTATGAGAATTAGAAACTTATTCATATTGGGTATCGACGTTTGTTATTTGACCTGTAAAAAAATATTCTATTTTACAACCTACGAAAATCTAATTAAAACTTATTGTAAGAAAATATACTAAGACCAAGCTAAAGGGTTATACCTAAAATTAAAGCAAAATTTATACCTATCTATTCAGTTGTCCTGAAAACAAAAACATTTGCTTTTCTAATATGCAAGGATAGCAGCAAATAAATAAAAAATGTAAATAAATGTAACTATCAAGGTTGCTATGCATTTCATAAAAAGCTGCTATCCTTGCATATTAGAAAAGCAAATGTTTTTGTTTTCAGGACAACTGAATAGATATCCATATGAAAAAAGGCATAAATATCATGTCTTGAGTCTTTCTCCTATGGTGGCCCTTTTTATACCAATCAGCCATAAAATAAGACTGTTACAATATAAGCAGAAACCAATGAAATTCAAAAACTATATTTATACTTTTCAAATAAAGATAAATTTCCATAATTCATACTTATTACTTTATAAAATAATTTTCAAAACTGATTTAGAAATAAAACAATTACGCACAGTTACATTTTATTTCAAGGTATCATAAAATAATGAAAACTTATAATAACTAAAAAAAATTGATATTTGATGACCACTGCTCTTCATATACAGAGCACCTATAACATTACAATATGTATACATAACATTAGAATATGAAAGTAGTAAATAAAATACACAAAACGAAGTGTTGAAATACTCTGTACAACATATAAATAGGGGCATCTTTGTACATGACGTTCGAGTTTGTATATGTTCTATGTAAAACTATTTTATGTTATACTAGCTGTACCCGCAGCTCCGCAAGCGTTTTTTTAATCGTATTAAAGAATTATAGAATTGTGAGACTATGTACAATTACAGAAACGCTCTTTAAAGACAATTGTAAGTACGACGCGCACGCCACTAAAAGTAACATGTAACGTGTACATTAGATATATAAATACA